>ML857232.1:0-19495 GCA_009831015.1 Picea engelmannii | reverse complement strand
ATCTCACACATTTTTGGGATGATGGAATAAACAATTTGAGCACTGAACTATCAAGGGTATGATTCTCAAACATGCGACAAGGAGTTGAAGTCAAGCATGCAAAAAACAACCAAGTCACCAATGGTGAAGATGAATCCAAGGGACATAATCCTCTAATACAAACCCCTAGAATACAAGTGATAAAGTTGATAAGGGGAGGCTCACTAGAAGCAAGGAAAAGGAGGCTCCTTTGGACTTGCACAAGGTGGAAATCGTAATGTAACTAATAGATACTTACACCAACGATGGATGGAAAGGAAATGAGAGGTGGACTTCAGACTTACATTACTCAAAGAATAAATGCAAGGCTAACTTCGTAGCGACTGAAAACATTTCATATGGAATGGTCAATGACTATGCACAATGATAGGGAACGACATATCAGTGGGACCTATTGAGTCCTCAACACACTCTTAAAATTTTCAATTTTTGGGCACCACTTTTAGTTTTTATCATTTGTGCCTTCTTATTTTTGGATTTTCATATGTTACATATTTTTCATTTGATTAGTTTATGCATTTTTTCATTTGTTTTATTTGCATATGAAATCTCAAGAAAATAAAAAAAAATCTCATCTTTTGCATAAGGGAATAAAAACAAAAGAAATAATTAAAAAAGAGCAAAAACACAACCTTTTCCAAAAAGTGTCGATGATATCATTGGGAGTCAAGGAAAAAAAGAACAAGATAACAATGTGAAGCCAAAAGGCTCGACCCAAAGGAGTCTTAAAGGAAATTTCGACGCGGACGGACACATCGACATCAAGGGTTTTTTATAGCAGATGTAAATGGGTAGTGTTTTTGATCGATCATCAATTGGACCATCGGGGTGAATCGAAATTATATGGTTAAGAACGAAAAAAGAAAAAAAAACAAACTCCCAATCCTAATGAGCAAATTTTGAAAGTGTCGATGAAGCCATCAGCGTCAACATAATTTTGAGTCAGCTTAAAACAAAAAACTTGTTCCCCTGATTGTTTATGAAACCATTAGGAAAAGGTGGAATTCGTCGAGTCCTTATAATAAAAACTCATTTCAGTCGATGTCGATGAACCATGAACCTAAATATATATCATAGTCATTCGATAGAGAATGAGGATTAATCTAGGTTGTCAAATCATTTTTCGTGAGTTGTGTCTATTTCAATAGCCATATAAGATCCACATGACTTGCCAGATCACCCACCACATCAGTCTGCCACGTTGCCAATCATACACTACCATGTCACCATATGTAATTCCTTTTTAAACATAAACATGCCACACCACCTTTCGTACTGGCCACATTAGCATGTTGCATTACCTTCCTTACTTTCCTCGTCAACATGCCATATCACTTTCCATGCCGACTCTCATACCTTCCATGTCACTCGCCATGCCATCTTCCACGTGGACTACCACATCATTTCCACATAAATTTTTATGTCATCACACACATCATCATAGTACAAATTTCTCTTATGATCATCGATGGACGAGGGATCTAGTGGAATGTTTAATGATTAGGCACTCCTTTCTACCAATGTCAATGAACTCATCGGACGTCCACAAGATTAGTAGAAGGTGAGTTTTCTGACTCAAATGTTTTTCGTCGATCATCGATAGACTCATTGACATCGACCCATAAACAATTCAACATGTCATAAGCTACAACAAAGGGTTGATGTCGATGAACCTTCACTTGGAGAGGGAATCCTAGCCATTCAATTACAAGAGTGAATGGATCTAGACCGTCCAAATATCTAACTTGTTCCAGGTCCATTTCTTATGGTTTTAGGAATTCCATGTCATGTAACATATTGACAAGTCATGTTACCAATCAAGCTTCGACACATCACCATCCACATCACTTTCCACATTGTCCTACCATGTTACCAATCATAAACTAGCACATCACCATATGCATTCCATTTTTCCATGTCAGTATGCCACTTCACATTTCCACATCATCATATTGGTCCACATCATCATATCCAAGTCATCAATCATACGATGAAACATCATCATTCCATGTCATGTCCACATCACAGACTGTGTTTCATTTTTCCATGTCAATCATCTACGTCATCTATCACATAATCTTTTGTACTTCATATTTTCATCATATGCTATGTCATCGCTATACAAACTTCTCTTATTAATCATCAACGTTTGGGGGTTTTAATGGAACAATATGGTAAGTATACACACCTTTCCACCGAGGTTGATGGACTCAACATGAATCAACATGATCAACAATCGATGTAGTTTCCCGCACAAACAATTTTGGATGATCACTAATTGTATCATCAACGTTGTCTAAAATCATCTCAAACGAGACATGGGATATGGAAAAGGGCTGATGTCAATGAATCTTTCCTTAGAAAATCATAGCCGTCTGATTATGGGAGTGAATGAATCTGAACTGTACAAAGTATTTAATTCATGCATGGTCCATTTTCTATGTTTTTATGAATTCCATGCCACATCACATGTCAACAAACCATGAACCAATCGATATTTAACACGTCACTTCTTTTATTGTTTGTGCCACATTAGACATCCAATCATCAAGACATGTTTGATTTCCACATCATCATACAACATCATGGCTAAGTACATCAAAAGAGAAAAGTTTGAAAAACAATCGATGAAATTTTTTTCCACAGTATAATCTAAGTTATCCAATCACAAGAAGGAATAGATCTTGACCGTTGGTCCTCCCTCATAAACTGTACTGAAAATGCCATGTTTTTTCCAAGCACATAAAATGTTCTAAAAGTCGTCGATGAGATAAAAAACCAGTTTCATATGTTTGTAATAAATTTTGATCTCAAACTCCATTTAAAGTGTTCCTTATACCGTTGGAAAGGTATCTCTGAGATATACAACTTTTTAGTTATATGTTTTATGTGATTCTATATCATTTGTTTACAATTTTTGAAATAAAATTACGACATATAAAATTCTTACAGTATTTTCATGATAACTTTTGACTTTGATCCCCATTTTGAGAATTTCATATATCATTGGAAAGGTATCATCAAGATCTAAAACTTTTTTTATAATTTTTTATTTATTTGGCACAGTTTGTTTCGGTTTTAAGAAATAATGGAAATCAGGATCATGGAAGTGACTTGAATATTTTGTTTTAAGATCAATTAATTTTTTTATCTGATAAGTTTGTTACGAAAAAGATATTTTTATTCCTAATATACAATTGTTGTGATACAACTACATACAAGTGGAATAATTTATCATGGTGAGAATAATTTCAATATTACATGTTGCAAACTCGTATATTTTTGTTAGCGGACAAACACAAGCATGAGAATAGAGTTGGAAGGATTGGTGACTGGGTGCATGAATATTCCAATTTTAGAAGTGAATTATTACTAAATATTGAAGAACGAATTAGTCAAAGTTAATTGTGCCTAAAATCAAATCAAATCAAATCAATCTAAAGAGGCATGCATGATGTTGCTAAAGAAAGAACAATGAGTTTAATTATTTAATCAAGGAAAGATTTATGAGGTTGAGCATGCATGAATTGAAGTCTAAAGTTAATTGGAGATGTGGCTAAATGCATGGATTTTTGCATGGATGATTTATCGATACTTTTGTTCACTGAAGATGTAAATTAGACAAGGAGATTGCATGACTTTTAATAAAGTCAATTGTATTTTTATTCCATAATTAAATTATTTTTTATCTTATAAATAAAGAGATCAAATTCTTAGAAAGGGTATCGGCGTAGGCCATTTTGGGGAACAACGCAGAAATCAAGGAAGCAGTTAAGAAAGGGACCAGAAAAGGAGCGTGCACCGAAGAATAAGTAAAAGCAAGACGAGAAAGTAGGAAGTCAAAGGAAAAGAAGAAGGACATGGATCAACCACGTGTAGCAAGTTGGAATGTGGAAAAAAATAATCCACTTAGGGTTAGGGTTTTGGTCATTGATGTAATGGGTTTTAACCCTCTTTTTTGGTATAAATATGTATTGTGAGATCTGAGAAGGGGGCTTGTTTTTTGGGTATCAATCTTTGGATAGAGAGTTTTTGGTTGAGATATATGGAGCTATTATTGAGATAGTTTTGGATACGGAGTTATGTATACTGAGGGTCAGGTCGCAAGTTGTGGACCTTAGTGCAACACTGGTCAGCCTCATCTATACTTGTGCATTTTAGATGCACCTCTAATGCAATGTGTGCAACGCAATGACTTGATGAATACAGAATAAAATAATGCTAGATCTTTGTGGACGTAGCCCAGGGAGGTGAACCATGGTAAAAACATGTGTCTTTGTGTGGAATGTATATTTTATGTGTTTCCATGATTTATGATGAATGAATGAATGGATTTAGTAGTAGTAAAATGCAACCCACACTAGATTAGACTGACATTTCCTGTAGAATGTATATTAATGAATGAATATGGTTATAGAATGGTAAATATGATGAATGTTGAAGTAGATAAACTATGTCTAACATCCCCATGAGCAACATCCCTTCCATGATTGCAGACATTTGGGTCCAACAATCACCCATAAGCCATCTCGGGTGAGACTGCATTGTGCACTCTGTGCATAGTGTTTCCATCTAGTATCCAGAAGGGCTGATGGTTTCTAGGGTTTTTTCTAGAACTAAAGTAAAACCCTGGTCAGCCCAACTATCCAAAAAATGGTTTCGTTGCCAGTTGGAACTCAAAAGATCAAATTGGAGGGGATTTGATGAGAAGGATACTGAAGAGAATGCATTGGTAGAAGGGGATGTTTAGACCATGGAATCATACTAAGAAGGAGATTGAAATATGGTTGGAAATAAAAAATATCAAGTTTTCATAGAAGGACAATAGAAACCCTAAGTATACTTTGTGCCAGTATTTGGAAAGGTATGTTTTTACTAATATTCATGAGGCATTTTTCTGTTATTTTCCAAAATTGTTGCAGCAGTGGATATTGAGGTTGAAGGATAATCATCCAACTAATTGGATACTATCAGTAAAGTGGAATACTAAGAATATTGCATAGATACAAATAGTAAATAATAAATTCATGAGTGTAGTGGATTTCTGGTTAGACAACATTGTTGTTGTATTTATTACTAAGTTTTCAGTAAATACTACAAAGACTTACACTGTTGCAGAGAAAGAGATTTTTAAGGGACCAAGAGGAAGGTATATTCGATCACTTTTCAAGTCGATCAAGATTTTATTACTTGATAAATGAGTGATGACAATGCAATCAGACAACTAAATCACTCTGCATTCATGGGGGAACTAGGGGAAGCACTAAGGAAGATCTGAGATATCGAGAGGGATTTGGAGAGAGGCCATAAGAAGGAAGAAATGGACCCCATTATTATGGATGAGTAACATACCAAGGAGATAATGGAAAGAGTGGGAGTGACGTGCAACAAAATACCCTACCAATATAAGATCAATAGTTAGAAGAGGGCAGTAGCTGAGCGAGAGTGCTTGGACAATGATGCGAAGAGGTAGAGGATCTTTGTGCGTTGATGCATATTGAGGATATCATGTGTTCCACATGTGAGAGGAAAAACATAGGTCAAGGGTCTAGTGTAGAATAAGTCTCTCCATTCCATATCTGAATTAGTTTGGAACCCACAACCCCATGTGATAATAAGACATATGAAGAAGAAGAACCAATTAACAACCATCAATTAGTGGAAAAAGGATTTTATAAGGACAAGGGTCTAGTACAATTTCAAGTGGAGGTACAAATTCAGCTAGCAATAATCAATTATATACACCAAGAAGAGGTGGTAGTATAAAAAAGTTCATAATGGAAGGAGAAGATCCAACTATTCAGTTACCAGAGTTCCATGGAGAAGGATCGGAGGACCCAGAGAAGCATTTTTTTTTATTTTTGAGAATATTTGGGCAGCTAAGAAAATCACAAATGAAGATACAAAAGTGGCACAACTTCCATTCACATTCAGATATCACACACTATACTCGTATATGATCCTCGTAGTAAACAATCCACAAGGAGCACCTACAACCGTCGCAGATGTGAATAAGGCATTAATCAATGAATTTCAACGACCAAGTTCAAAGGATCAATTCATGAATGAGATGATAGAAATCAAATAGAAGCCAAGGGATTCAGTTTGGGAATTTGATCATAATTTCAAGAGACTGAAAGGTAAGTTGAAGTATCCTATAAAAAATATGCAACATAGACACTTATTTGTTAATTCATTATTGCCACATATTAAGTATCCATTGAGCAAACAAAATTTCTAGACTCAGGCTGAGGCTCTGCAAGCAACCTTACAATTGGAGGAGAATCAACATAAAAATTCATATCCAGTTGTAGAAGAGATAAGAGCATATATGAAGAATCTGACATTTCAGATGAATCAGAACAAAGGCAAGGATAAGAGAGAAGATGTATGGTATACTTTGTGAAGAATAGAAGGACATCATAAGAATGAATGCCCCACATTTGCGTAGTACTTGGGAGAAGGAATGCCAAATCCCTTACCCATAGGAGGGTCATGGTGTGAAATATGTAGAACACATGGACATGATCCTTATCATTGTCCATGATGAAAAAGTATCAAACAGTGCCCAAGAGAATATTCTGTAATTTCTGCAAGTCCATAAGACATGAAGACAAGGATGGTAGAACCTTGGAAATAATGAAGGAAATGAATTCAGATACTTATAGGGTGTAGCTGAAATAATGACAGGAAAACCTATGCAGTATTTTATAGTGCAACCGTAGTATAATAATGCGCAACAGTTCACAGTGCCATCGCAGTGTAATAACACACAAGAGTTTACAACGCAACCGCACTATAATAATGCGCAATAGTTTTCAGCACCACCATAGTATAATAATGTGCAGCCATAGTATAATCAAGCACCATAGTATAATACACCGCATAGAGACAATCAAGGTAACAGAGGAGGAGGTTGTGGAGGAAGAGGATTTGGAGGACATAGAGGACCAGTAACATGTCACAATTGTCATAACCCTGGACATTATTCAAGCAATTTTACATAGCCACCAATGACATGTATGTATTGTCACACAGTAGATCATGACATAGAAGAATTTCTGACATTGTTGACAAAGATACATGAAGAAAGGAACCAAAACAATGAGAATGTTCAATGGATTTTTGTGGAAACTAGAGAAGAGGATGGGAAGACTATCAATATAATTACCAGAGGTGGATCCAATACATGAGCATATGTAACAAAGAAGAATCAATACCAACACCATTGGTTCATAAATAATACAACAACTCAACAACATTTTTATGCGCGCAAAGAAAAGGAGACATTCAAGGAGGCTAGACAAGAGATTTTGAAAGAGAATGTTGCTTCTACTTTAGTTACGAATCCAGAAGATGATGTACCATTCATTATATGGAATGCCTCATCTTTTTTATCAGACTAGCATATATCATAATTCAAAACAAATAAGTAATATAAGAAACATTTTGGTGTCTTGTGTGAAGTTGTTGAATGATAAAATCTCTCTACAAGTATTATAGAGTCTTTTGGAAAAGTGAAATTTTGGAGAAGAGATGAAATTAGAATAGAAGACAATCAATCAAGTTCGTAAGAAGAGAAGTACAAGTAGGGAGTTCATATTGAATGCTAATATTGGAGACTTTAACATGGGGGAAATCATATTAGATCCGGGGTCTAAAGTAAATGTTTTTCCTAAGAAGACATGGGAAGTCATGAGGGAACCTACATTCGGATATTCACCTATTCAGTTGAATATAGAAAATCAACATAGAGTGATACCAATTGGTAGATTTAAAGGCATACTAGTGGATTTATATGGTGTGTGCACTATGGAAGAATTTGAAGTAATTGATATAGTGGATAATACTACACCTTTTCCAGCATTATTGGGACTCGATTGGGCATTTGATAATCAACCTATCATTAAATTGAAGACTAGGAAAATGATCTTTGAATCAGGTGAATACAGAGTCATTGTGCCATTAGATCCTTCAGAAGGAGGAATGTATGTTGAACCTACGATAGAGAACTTCATTATAGAAGACATAAACCCATTGTATAGAACTATCACGTGAGAGGAATATTATGTTAACCCAACAACAGATGGAATTCTTATCTGGAGAAGCATTAGTTCATGTGCTTCAGACTCTGGCATAGGACTGAAGAGTTGGTAGAAGTGATTGCATGATTTATCCACCAGAATATGTGCAAGAATGATGCACGCACTAAGATGGGTTGGTACAGAGGTAAGACAACATCCTACTTTTTATGGTCATAATGAATTAAAAGAATTTTTAACAAAGTTCGAGTTAGAAGTTTTTGAAATTCAAAGGTTACCAATTTTGGATATTTCTTTGAAATCTACACCTGCACATTGGTGGGTTACTCATAAGGAGAAGATTCATAATTGGTATCCATGAAAGAGGTTATTGCGCATCATATTTGGCGTAGAGTAGGAGAAGAAATATGAGCAGAAGTATGATGGAATGGGGCAACCCTGAGAACATGTAGACAGATGTATAACCCAATGGATATTGGTACCACCAGAGGAGTGGCCACATCACTTTATTCATACATTGGAAGGAATCCCAAGGAATTGGTATACAGAATTGGAACTGCACAGAGAAACTATAAACTAGGAATAGTTGCAGCATAATTTCATGATCACCTTTGCATTTGAGCATGAGAATCCAGAGATAGATACAACACTAAAGTTGGTAAGAAATAGGATCTTTGAATAACCAGAAGTTGAAATTATAAAAGCTTATCAGAACCAAAAGAGATAGACAGTCAGACAGTTGTTACATTTTTACCACGTTGCAGAATATGATCCACTTAAAGAAAATCCATGTGATATTAAGATTAAAGAAGTTGAAGGGAAAAGAGAATTAGAAGGTCCACAATTACAGTCAGAACAATTTGTTGCACCAATGAATATAAATAAGGTAAACATTGGAACAAAAGAAAACCCAAAGATTGAAAGTATTAGTGACTATTGGGATAATCAGACAGTGGAAAGACTAACAAAGTTACTGCGTGAGTATAGTGACCTATTTCCAGAAACATTTTCAAATATGAAAGGGGTAGCATGAGAACTTGGATAAATGAAGATTCCTTTGAAGCCATATGCCAGAACAATAAGACAGAGACCCTATAGGTTGAATCTAGTGTATAAGTAGAAAGTGAAGGCAAAGATTGATAAGATGTTAGAAGTTGGTGTAATAGAACCTGTGGAAGAATTTGAATGGATTAGCCCTATGGTAGTGTAAGAGAAGGAGCAAGGGGGAATAAGGATCTATGTAGACTTGAGGAAATTGAATCATTCATTTTTTCATGATCCCTTCCCTACTCCATTTACATATGAAGTAGTGGAAAATGTTGGAGGTCAAGAAGCATATTCATTTACTAATGGATTTTCAAGATATCACTAGATCATAATAGCATCATAGGATCAACATAAGACTACATTTGCAATAGAATGGGGGTCATATTAGTACACAGTGATGCCTTATGGGTTGAAGAATTCCCTTGCTATTTTTTCAAGGGTAGCGGTAGCTGCATTTAAGGATTTTATCATAAGTTTTTGGAATTTTATTTGGATGATTGGACAGTATTTAGTTTATTGAAGGATCACGTTGAAGTTTTAAAGTTGATGTTAGACATGTGTAGACAGTGCCAAATTTCCTTGAACATTAAGAAATGTATATTTAACACACCATTTGGGATATTTCTAGGACTTGTGGCATGTAAACAGGATCTGTTGGTAGATCCTGCGAAGATTGTTGTCATTGTTAATTTACCACCACCTAAGTCAATGTGCTAGTTAAAATATACACCCAGTCATACATGCTACTATAGGAAGTTCATAAGGGTATATGCATAGATTATTACACCCATGGAGAAATTGTTAAATAAGGATATCAAGTATCAGTGGAATGAGGAGTGCCAATGAAATTTGGACATCTTGAAGGAGAAAATGGTGACAACACCAATTTTGGTGTTTCCATATTGGTCAAAAGAGTTCCATGTTCATGTGGATGCATCTTCAATAGCACTTGGAGCAGTACTCACACAACCAGGAGAAGGTGATATAGATCACCCAATAGTATTTCAAGAAGGAATATTTCAGATTCATAACATAATTACAATACAACGGAAATATAAGGTATGTCTATGGTTTATGCATTGTAAAAGTTCAGACATTATTTGTTAGGCCAACATTTTAAGATGTTTACAGATCACTCTTCTCTTAGATACCTAGTCAAAAATCCAGTGTTGGGGGGAAGGATATGTATATGGTTGTTGTTATTTCAGTAGTTTTATTTTGAAGTAGTTTTGAATCCTCAAAGACTAAATGAAGGGATAGAACATTTGTCTAGGATATTTAATGGAGAGGAACCAAGCAGCTTGGAGGAAAATTTTCCTAATGCACAATTGTTTTCAGTGAAGATTGTTGATGAATATTTTGCTGATATTATTGAATATTTGAGTACGGGATTTTACCCAAAGGAATATACTACTGAGTAGAAGAATAACTTGGTGGTTAGAGCTGCAGACTATCAACTTATTGCAGGACACTTGTATAAACTAGGAGCATAAAATATTTTAAGCATATGTGTTATGGAACATGAACGTCCTATCATCTTAGAAGAATTACATGAAGGAATAACTGAGGACACTATGCAGGGAATGCTACTGTGCATAGGACTATGGTGGCCAACAATTTTTAAGGATGACAAGGAGTATTTTCATAATTGTGATGTCTTTTAGAGGGTAGGAAAGCCATCTAGGAGGGATGAAATTCCACTAAGACCTCAGGTAACTCTAAAAGTTTTTTATAAATGGGTAGTAGATTTTATAGGACCAATCAATCCACCATCTAGGATATCAATTGTCAGGTATATCATTACAATGACATAATATTTAACCAGATTGGTTGAAGCAGCAACAATAAAATATTGTAGCATAGAAACTGCAGCGCAATTCATGTTTGAACAAGTGATTACAAGGTGTGGATGCCCTAGAGTTCTGATGAGTGATCAAGGGACTCATTTTATCAATAGTACTATCCAGGCAATGATTGTGGAATTTGAGATACATCATCAAAAGAGAACTCAGTACCATCCTCAAGCTAATGGAACAATGGAAGCATTTAACAAGATATTGGAGAATGTCTTAATTACGATTTTCAATGTGAACATGGATGATTGGGATTTGAAGATACCGACAATATTATGGGATTATAGAACTACATGCAAGAATATTAGAGGGAACACACCTTTCATATTGGTGTATGGAAAGGAAGAAATAGTTCCTTTGGAGTATTTTATACCTAGTCTATGCATTACATCCATTACAAACATGACAGAAAGAGGTGCAACTCAAGAAAGATTGGATCAACTCACGGAACTAGAAGAAGATAGTATTATAGCTAGTTTCCATCAGGAAGTACATAAATCAAAGGATAAATCTTGGCATGATAGACACATTAAGAAGAAGAAATTTGAGGAAGGATATTTGGTTCTCCTCTATGACAGTAAATACTTATAGCACCTAGGGAAGTTCAGAATTAATTTTCTAGGGCCATATGAGATAAAGTCCATCACAGATGGAGTTGTTGTGCAGTTGCAGGATTTAACAGGCAAGGGGATTCAAGGATTGGTGAATGGTATTCGACTAAAATTGTATAAGGATAATCGACCCAATAACCCTCAGTAGTTGCAACACAGAGAAGTAGATTTGTACATAGTGTATATAGTAGGAGTTAAAAGAAGAGAAAGAAAAGGAAAAAATGAGAAAAAGAAGAAAAAGAAAGGAAAAAATGGAAAAGAAGAAAAATACAAAAAAATGAAGTAGATAGATAAGTGGTTTTACATGCAGAGTTAGATGATACAGTATGCAATAGATAGTAAGTGGTGTGGAAAAACAAGAATATATTGTGAACCGGACAAAGTTGACTAGACAGAAAATGTAACGCGATGGGACAGAAAGAAACGGGAAAAAGGAAAAAGAAAGGAGATGAGCGGAAAAGTACAAGCATGAAAGAGAATTTATGAAAAAAACTATAAAAGAAGAAAACTTGCAAGGGAAGACTCATTGTATAATTGATCAAATGAGATCTAAGGAGAAAAAACTTGGTGTGAACAAGTGTTGTCAAGTATATTTCAAGGTATTCAATTAACATTCATAGCTACTTTGCATAATTTAAAAGAATGGAACCACCGAAGGTCGTAGCTCCCAGAAGAACTGCAAGGAAAACACACAGCAACACACGATCTACGTAGGAGAAAGAAACCATAGAAATAGAAAATTGTACCCATTTGGAGAGAGTAGTTGATATGGATGTGATCCCATCAGCTGTCATTGAACTAGTTATTCCAACTGTCATCGAAGAATAGGAACCCGTGACTGAGCAAATGGATGTAGATTTGAGGATCTAAGAACAAAAACCTACCGCAGAGTAGAACACTACACAACAACTTGTCCTAGGAGCACCGTAGCAGTTGAATGGGGAGGACAAAAAGTGTACAGAACCAGATGAGCCTAGGGCACAGGCTGAAGAAGCACATAACCATGTTGTAGAACTAGCACAACAGACAAAAGAAGAGGTTTAGGTGGAGGATGTCATAGGTCAATAGAATTATAACACAAAAGATGAAGAGGATGTGCACCAAGAGGAAGGAACCTCGATAGTGACAGAGAAGAAAAAAGGAAAATATCTAGTACAGAGATCACCACGCAAATAGACAAAAGCTACACTGGCATTATTGTGCATACCCAAAGGAGTCACGATCCTTCCTAATATATTAGGATGTGTTGAGAAACTGAAGTATTTGGACCATGATGTAATAGACAAGGACAAGTTCCTTGAATGTACACCACAATTTTATATGGAGAGTAAAGAAGAAACTTCATCAAGAGTTCCAATTCTAGAACTAAAGTAGTGGATAGCACGGCTGTATAACACAAGGAGAATGAACTTGTTATAAATCCCTCATTTTGGATGGGGTAAATATGTAAACAATTACGTAAAACAATTATTGGCATTGGTGCATGGGGGTATTCTATGGATGGATAGGTCAGTCTCAATAGATGTAGATCTGATTGCAGAAATTACAGGTCTACCAAAAGATGGAGAAAATCTAGCACGTTATTTATATGACAAAACAAAGGAGAAATCCTCGACAGAGGAGATGAAGAAGAAATATGGAACATAGAGGCGGTCCCAGGGAATTATAATCAACATAATTAGTGAACCTGCAACTAGGTTGGAAACAAAGTTGATGGCTTGCAAAATTTTAAGGAAGTGTCACAAGGAAGAAGCACCTCTAGGAGTTATAGCAGTAGTCGTGTAGTGCGCAAAGGGGACTCTACTCTACTGGATCCCATACTTACTAAATGTATTGTTGGATGATTGCAAGGATGCACAAGATTTTGGAACAGAGTTCCATTATTAATGGCTCATCATACCCATAGATTTAGTGGTTTGGGGAGAACCCAAATACAACATATTTTACCCAAGGCCAGTAAAGTGTTGCATAGCAGTGTACACGACATTAAGGCACACATCAGACACAAAAAAAAGGAAGCAAAATTCCAGTATATTTTCCATGTATTTTTACGAGATGAAGGAAAATATAGACAATACCTGGAGGATACCACCAGAAGTGGTGGAAGAGCATCAAGGAGTAGAAAATTTCAAGGCTTCCAGACTCAATATGTGGATCCAGGCCAAGAGGGATCCCAATAATAATTGGTTGCAAATGAGGTACTGTGTGACAGCAGAAGAGGTACAATGGGCCATGAAATATTGACCTGAAGAATGGAAAGTATCGGTAATGTCCAAGAAGGGATCAAAAGGTAAGAAACAGGCAGAGGCTAGTACATAAGAGAATACAACTATCCCAACAACAAACAAAAGAAAGGAAACAAAACATGCGAAGGAAACACGGGGGATCACAACAATTATAAATACAAGGTAGAAGAACCCTATTCTGAATCCTTCTACGTAGAAAAAGGACCGTTCAAAAGTGAGAGATGGAGGAGCGTGGAAGGATGTGATTGCTCCTACACATGAGGAACTAGAAGGAGGAGATGTCCTAGACATAGAGATACCAGCTACTACAGTGCAGATAGAGACTCTGTCGATGAAGAGGATAGTCTTACAGGTAGTAATCCAGGGAAAGAAGATGAAGGTGCACAAGATCATCTTTGAACTAACATTAACAGAGGATGGTTCACAGACGATCGTAGAGAAGGTGCAATACCGCATAGGAGAGTCGTGGGACGATGATAAGAAGCAAAGGGAGGAGATCATTAAGAAGTTTTCATGTTTTAAGGAGACATTGGCACAACTACAATTGAACAAATCATGACATAAGGAACATGCACAACCATAGCAGATAGCTCAAGGGAAGATAGTTCTAGCACAAGAAACAATCCAGATCATAGCATTGGGGAATGAAAATTTTCCTATAACTTAGGACATGTTGCATATTGATGAGGAGACAACATAGAAGCAATTTAAATAAATATATCATTTGAAATTGGCACTTCCCAATATCCCAACAAAAGCATTGTATAAACTGTCAGTTAGTGTCATATAGGAGATTCAATCAAGGGCCCCTGCAAACGTGATAGATCTACAATGGGTTAGTAAAATAAGTAAGACACTAAAGATAATACTCAACCAGGTGCAAGTTCACAAGGAATACACAAAGAAACGTGAGGATAAGATAGAGCAATGGGTAGATGAATTGTTCAAAACTATCTTGAACAGATCTCAGGAAGGGAACGTACCCACGGAGGGTAAGATCAAGAAAATAACGCAAACAATGGAGAACTATAAAATCCACATCACAAAGTTGATGGAACTATTACAAGCAATCACTCCACCAGAGATCAAATCACAAAGGGTGAAGGAGGTGACAGAAAATAAGGAGAACATTGCGCAGAGCTTCCAGGAAATCATATATTTATATTACAGAAGTGCACAGTTATGGATGCGTCTACAAGAGGATTATATACTGCAGGACTTAGATAAGAAAGAAGGAGTAAAAAATGGATTCCATGACTTGAATCAGAAATAGAATACAACAAAAATTCAATATAGGTTGAGAAGTACACAATACTTGAAGAACCTGCAGGCAAAGTTGAAAAGCATACAAATAGAGAAGTAGTCAAGGTAGGCTCAGTTGGAGCCACTACAAGAGAGAGAAGAGAAAATTTTGACTGACGCTGATATATCCAATGGGGATATTGGTAAAATTATCTTGGAAACTGAAGAATTGATGAAGGAGCACATCATTACGCAGACTGTGGAGTTTGTAGCTGAGAAGAGCACATAGGAAAAAACTCAAGCTGAAGAAATTTCATGAAGATTCCAGGAGTTGGAGAAGTCAGTTAAGGATGAAAACATTTCCTGAGTGGCTCAGGATGATCCATATCTAAGTGCTGGGGGCCTATTGGCATAGTCCATTTTTGGTAACAACGTAGAAATCAAGGAAGTAGTTGAGAAAAAAGGAAGTCAAAGGAAAGGAAGAAGGACGTGGATCAACTTTGCACAGGAAGTTGGAATGTGGACAAACCTAATCCACTTATGGTTAGGTTTTTGGTCATTGATGTAATGGGTTTTAACCCTTGTTTTTGGTATAAATATGTATTGTAATATCTGAGGAGGGGGATCATTTTTTGGGTATCAAGTTTTGGATAGAGTTTTTTTGGTTGAGAGTTGTGGAGATATTATTGAGTCATTTTTGGAGACAGAATTATGAATTGTAAATAAGGGTCAGGTCAGAAGCTATAGATCTTAGTGAGACACTATTAATCCTCACCTATACTTGTGCATTTCAGATGCACCTCTGATGTAATGCAAGCAACGCGGTGACTTGATGAATAAATAATCAGATATCGCCAGATCATTGTGGACGTAGCCCAGGGGGGTGAACCATGGTGTTATCACCGGAATTTCATCCGTAAATGGTTACATGAATCCAGCATCTTCAAAAAACTCATTAGTTCACTCATGGACCAAAAATGCATCTCCAAAAGGTCCAAAACTATACAACCAACAATAAAATCAGCATGTGCTAAAAACACACAAGGCGTACGCGAATGTGCGACAGTCAGATAATGTCAAAAACGTGCACATGTGCCCGATGCACAACTATGGATGCAAAACGCTACGCACACCTCAAAACGGTGCATTTATGATATTGGTCGGCCTTCCACCCACTTCTGGTTCAGCTTCCAAGTCGATTTGACATCCAAATATCGGCTAAATCTGACTGGGGGGTTGCTCAAAGACCTAAAGGTGCCCTAAAGGACCCCTTATTCACACTAAGAATTGGTTGCATAATACCTCAAAGATATGCTATAAAAGGAAGCCATGGGTGCACTATATTTTCAAGGAATTATTTTGTATTGTTATGATGCTGATATTCTCTTGGAGGATCCTCTTTCCTCATCAAGAGAATACTAGAACCATTGCATTTAGCCATTCATATCACCTCTTGAGTGAATGTGCTTTGGATTCTCTTCACCATTTCACTCTAGTTTGGTGTTTTCTTTCCACTAATACAATCCTTTCCATTGGTGGCATGAGTGTTGTTTGTTTCTTGTTCTAATGTCCTTATGCACTCTAGTTTAGTTTCTTTTAATGTTCTTAATTTAGTTATTTTCTTATCCTTTATGCTTTATACTTCTAACTCTTTCCTTTACTGTTGTCTTTCCTAGCTAACCCAACTGGGCTTGTAAGCACCCTTATTTTTTTCATTTAGGTGACAAAAGAGGTGTAACAGATTGGCGACTCCACTGGGGATTGGTATCAATTTCCTCCCCCATTTGGGTTATTTTATCTCTTCCTTTTGTTTATTTAACTTGCAGGAACCATAATCAGCCCAAGATGACCTGCAAAAAAACAAATTCAAAGCTGAGTTGAGAGAATTTCATCCGGAATTTCTTTCACGGCCATGTAACAACAAGTGCACGGGTTTGATAACCCACATGCACATCTTTCGAGAACATGCGTGAAACCCCCTATGTTTCTCAGCACCCTCTGCGCACTGTGCCCAAAGGTCATTTTTTATCTGCGCATTGGCGCCCACTGTGCCTCTATCTACTCTGCGACCTGCGCATCTACCCAGAAAATCAAATATTGTAACCATTTTTGTGATCTATTGAAGGCCCATAGCCTTCTCAAAATTGATTCCATGCAGATTGTAACATGCACCACACTTAGATACCCTCTCCATATGAAGGGATTAGTCAAAACATAGGCACTTAGGGGGTTAAAATCATTCTTTCCTCTTTTTCTTTCATTTTTTCCACATGGATGGCTTGCTTTGAGTAAAGTCTAAGTTGGGATCATCCTACATCACCTATAAAACTTGCATTGGGACCAGAAATTGGATATCAATAGTTGAGTATGCTCTTCTCTCGCGCCCCAAAGAGATCTTGAGAATCAAAAAGAGATTGAGGGAAAATTTCATCTCCCTTAAAAATAAAAAATCTTTAGGCGAGGACAACAACCCCCTCGGGACTCCTCTTAGTTTATTTTTCAAACACGTCTTAAACAGGCACATACATGCCCACATACTACAAAGATAGGATAGTGATTGAATTTTACCTTCTTAGATTAAAACACTAGGGAAGTTTAAAGGTTTTGTAATGGGCCCTTACATGCCCACATATGCACAATCTAGGATAGTTTCAAAGCTTTCTTAGATTAAATCACACTAGGGAGTTAAAGGAATTGTAAGGACCCACATGTCCACATGCTATTTTCCTTGGGACTTTAAAATTCCGCAAGGTTGTACCAATGGAATTTAGTTAATTAGGTAATAGAGACTTGTAAGGACCACACGAAGTCCGCATGCAACAAGGTGACACCTAATTTATTAAAAAAAAATCGCACACTTTCACTTGTTTACACACAAAGTCACTACTCACTCACATAGTTTTCATCTTGAAACGTGGAGATTGAAGTAAGTTTCCTCCAAAGGGATTCTGAAACACCCCACCCTTTTCTTGACAAAACTATCCACCCCCACTTAATTTCAATGAGATTGTCTCACACCCCCAATCTCTCAAACAACCACATCTAAATTTTTTATAAAAAATCACTAAGTTTCCTCCACAGGAGGTGCCAAAAGAATTTTTTTAGTCTAGGTAGGATCTCGGCGATAGGAATCCAAATAACTCCCCGTTATCTCATTCTCACATCTTCAAAACTGTAGAAGTTGTAAAATAGGGAACTTTAAAATCCTCCAACTCAAGTGTTCCTAACACCATAATGCATGGAGATACCCATGAAGGGTCAAAGGTCGAGGCCTGATTGTTCTATGTGTCCCCCCTTGAGGCACCCACCTCTTGGAAGAGATCCAGCTCGTGACCCATTTCTTAGGCCAGAAATCTAAATGTCGCACTTTGACCGAGGTACCTAGTGACCAAATTTTAGGACATCTACCCAGGTGGAAATTGTGGGATACAATTGCACCTTGATCAGATTTTGTGTGGTTATTGGGAAATATCGCCAGCTCTTTTTGGATATCCACCATCTACCCCTCATTATAATTGATTACTTCATCCTTCACTAGTTCCTCTTCCAGTGGCTTCAGAACCCACTGTTGAGTGTTATTGGAAGGTCTAGTGTTGTTTGAGAGAAAGTACATTACGTCTTTTAGGACACGAGAATTTGTTTTCTTTGTTCTACCACGTGGGAAAAATCCACCTACCCACATTTATGCTTCTTTATCAATTGATTTATGTATGTTGTTCTTGTAATTACATACGATTGTGAGATATATTGTGAAGGTCCAAGTTATACAAAGTCTCTTGTTCATTAATTTCTCTCATCACCATTTGAACACATCCACTTTTCTAGTCAGACATAATAGGGGACCCATAGAATCTCTATCATTCCAGATGCTTGCTAAATCTCCCTCCCATTCTAGGGGGAGTTCCTAGTCTTTCCAACTCATCAGCCATACTTTCTCACACCCCTGTGAGTGCTACTGTCTTGGGATCAGATTTTCTTGGTTCCACTTTGCTTGGGTCCACTTCCCAAGGTCAACCATCCCCACACTCTCCTTTACACGAAAGCGGGGGGTACACTTCTTCTCAAGGAGGAAGTACAACTCCATCAATCCCCCTTCATGGGTCAGGTACACCCCACATTCACACTATGGTCAGAACAAACCCTCTTTCGGGTTCAGGCACACAAAACATTCCCACCATGGTTGGTACTAATGTTCCACCACAACCCCAGATGCCATACTTGGCTTCCCTCAACATACCAGATATGACTAAAATCACTAATGATCCTATATCGCATGACCCCACATGGCCTGCAATGCCTACCAAACTACCTTTGGACATCCCCAAGTTTGAAGGAAAAATGGGAGATGACCCAGCCAAACATATCATGACCTTCCATTTATGGTTCTCCTCCAATAGAATTATGGACGACTCTGT
>WSFP011397097.1:0-27134 GCA_009831015.1 Picea engelmannii | reverse complement strand
AGCTTCTTCATCATCCATTTCACCTCATGTGAGTTTATCATCAAGATCTATCATAGCCATAAGCATAAATTCATTCACTTTGTCTTCGTAGGATGAATCACTATCTATGTCTTCTGAGGAGTCATCATTGTTTGCACACAAACTTTTATTTTTACTATATTTCTTAAATTTGTAATTCTTTTCATCATCATAGTTCTGGTATTTTTGATCCTTTTTCTTATGGGGACACTTAAATGAAAAATGACCTATTTTAGCATAGTTAAAGCATTTGAAGGGAAACTTGCCTTGATATTTTCCTGATCCTTTCTTTAATCGTCTCACAAATTTTGCCTCAATATCATATAATTCTGAATTAGTATTCTTGTCTGCTTTAAACTAGGCTTCTCTAATAATGGATTTATCTTTGCTATTTCTCATTTCATATGCAGTTAAAGTTCCTATAAGTTGAGCAATGGACAGAGTTTTAAGATCATTTAGTTCTTCTATTGCAGAGACTTTTGGATTAAATTTATCAAGCAAAGATCTTAAAATGTTTTGAGCTAAGAGTGATTCTTCAAACTTCTCACCAAGACCCTTCATGGCATTCTCAAGTTCTTCAACTCTTAAAAAATACTTGCTAACTATTTCATATTCAATCATCTTTATTTGTTCAAACTTCAACCTAAATGTTTGAAGTTTGGCATCTTTTACTTTCTCATTTCCCTCGTAGCTGCTAATAAGTTTATCCCACATTTCTTTGGAATTTTGAAGATGTGATGCAGGAGCATCATGCAAAGTCAAAATAATGTGACTAAGCCCAAGGAGTAGCTAGACGCGTGGAGGAAGAAAAGAGAACGTTTTCATAAAGAACCATTTTGAATTTTGAAACAAAGTCATTAATGTAATAGTAAAGAGGAACGTACTCACATTTATACTTTGGAGATTGTAAACAGATTTGGGGGAATTCTCGTATCTGTCTTTTGTATTAAGGAATTTAATCCATTTAATGAAAGTAGCTAGATATGAATGATAGATTAGACAGTTTTAGAGCATAGGAGGGAAAATGGATATAGACACCCTCATTCTTGTATCATGAGAGGAATTTAACACATTAGCATAGAGAAGAAGAGAGAGCTATAGCAGAGAGTTGAGAGAAGAAACCCATGTACAGGAGCTTTGAATTAATATATGAAGATTTGAATCAGATTTCATGGTGTTAAGATGTTTTCTATCTTTACATGGTGAATGGTATGCTTATAGTTGTTTATTCTCTCTATTATTCATTTGTTTTAATACTGTGTGTGTATGTATGATTTCATGTTGAATGTTTGAATTCTGAGAGAGAAGGAGAATGAGTTTCAGTTGTTTCTCATCCTGAGTGAGAGTTCCTGCAGGAGTGCAGTGAAACATCCGGAAGGAGTGCATTGATGAAGGTTTAGAGTTCATTTCTGAAAGCTCAGGAGGGATAACATTGTTCTCATTTCAACAGAAGTGCAAGTGAAGTACAAAAGTCGTGTAAGGTGTGCGCAGGCTGGTTGAAAGTTAGAACTTATCAAATAAGGGAAGGATTTGAGGACTGTTGTTGCAGGTGGTGCATAGAGTCAAGAAATCAAATACTTAGAGGTATTTGAAGAAGTGTCGCAAGGAGTGCATGCAGGAACCTTTTGGAGGTTGAGTTTGCAAGTGGAAGCTCGGGAGGGATAACACCTTTGAAAACTTCAAAGGAGGATGGAGACCGAACTAATTCAAAAGGAGATGAAGGTCGAAGTCATCTAGTAGAAGTAAAGTCCAGAAGAAAAGAAACATTTGTTCATTTCACGGAAGCTGTCAAGGAGAAACGAGTGGTCAAAATTCTCTGTGGAGGATTCACGAAGTAGTGAGGACTGTAGGATTTGGTGAAGTTGTGAGAATATTAAGTGTTGGATGAATCCACTCTTCAGAAGATAGGAATCAACGTGGACCGTTGATCATGAACAGTCTGAGCCGTCAGATCATTTTGTCATTTTAGGGTTCTATATGACAAGAAGTTGAGTACAGAGGAACGAAAGTCCTAAAATTGTGAGTTGCGATAAGAATTAGTGTGAAGTTTCAGGATTTCGGCACTTCGGGGGATTGGGGTTTGAGAGGAGTCATTTTCAACTACTAGAGTTGCGAAGTGGTGAGAGCTGAGAGCTCATGTGAATGTGTGGTACATCTATGAGCTGGGGACTGCAAGGATGACAGGTGGTGTGTACTCACACATTAAGGGTTCAACCCTATCGCATTTCATGATTTCACAAAAAAGGAGCACAAATACTCTACACTCCAACTCATGATATTGCGAGTTGCGAGAAGTATTCAAAGAATATGTCAACTATCGCATCTCGAGGTTTCGCAAGGGGAGAGCACCAAGGTTCGATACTCCAACCCATGATATCCAAAAGTTGCGAGAAGTGCTAGTGTTTATCCCTAGCCGACGGTTATGCATGGTGGGCACTCACAAATAAGGAACTACACCCATATCATGATCTTTGGTGTCGGAGGTTGGAAAGAGAGAAGTTGAGAGGTTTCGACTCACGAACTTTTGAGTTGCGAGAGACGCTTGTGTAAGGACTAGATTGGGGTCCTATAGAAGCATAAGGCTCAACCTGGAGTAAATCTATATAGGTTAGTTTTACGAAGGACCTGTGGATTCTTGGAAATTCCAGTGAGGAACAAAGGAGCCACTTTGGCTCAAAGGAGAATTTGGAACAATCCTGTGAGTAGATTTCGACCTGTGGGTTGAGGTCTGCACCAAAGTGGTATTAGAGCTTGACTCTGTTTGTATATTGCAAACAGAGGAAGCAAGAGGAGAAAAGAGAAATGTTTCTTAGCCATGCCACTGAGAAGAAGGGATAGGCTAGTGGCAATGCCTGGTCTAGTAGTGGAAAGAGAAATGTGCAAACTACGTGCTAGGCTTGATGCCATGGAGACAACACAGAGGCACATAGTCGACACTAGGGATATCAGTGAGGATGAAAGTGAAAACGAAGCTAGACATGAAGGAGAAGAAGTCACAGTCAAGGATGTTGTAGACGAACACCTGTTCAGGGCTGTTGCAAGGATAGGTGCTAGAGCAAAAATGGAGATTCCCATGTATGAGGGGAACCTAGACGTTGAAGAGCTTCTAGACTAGATTAGAGGTCTGGATAAATATTTTGACTATGAGGATGTCGAGGAAGATAAGCAGGTCAAACATGTTGTTACAAGACTTAAATGGCATGCAACATTATGGTGGGATGAATTGTAGGGTGAAAGGCGGTGCAAAGGCAAGCAAAAAATCATGAGTTCGGATAGAATGGTTGCGAAGATGAAATCCAAATTCATACCCAAGGATTATCAAATTACTCTATTTCGGAGGATGCAAAACTTGAGACAAAAGTTGATGACAGTGAAAGAGTACACTGAATAATACTACAAGATCAACATCAGGGCAAGTCATCGGGAGAGTGATGATGAAAAGGTTTCCAGATACATGAATGGTCTGAGATATGACATTCAATACGAGATGAGCATGATAACCCTTCGAATTGTAGAAGATGCTTATTAGATGGCTCTAAAATTTGAAGAGAAGCTGAGCCGAAATCAAGGTCAAAGAGGTTGAGGCAGAAGTCAATCTAAGGAAAAAACAATTGTCCAAGACAGAACTCAGAGACCTCAAGAAGAGGGGAACAAACCTCAAACTCAAACTGAGAGAGGAGGAAGCTCACAGAGAGGACAGTATGCTGATAGAAATACTTTTCCTCATACCAGAGGAAGAGGAAGAGGCTGAAGAGGTGAAGTGGAATGTTTTACCTGTGGGAAAATCGAACATAAGTCTTATGAGTGTCCAAATACGAATAAATAAGGTGGTGAGACTCACATTTTCGAAGCTCAAGGATGGAATTTTGAGGCAGAAGATGTTGAGGGTTGAAAATCCTTGATTATGAGGAAAGTTCTCTTAACGCCAGAGAAGGAGGTAGAGAACCCAACCCAAAGGAACAAACTTTTTTAGACTTCTTGCAAAACAAAAGATAGGGTATGCAAGGTCATCGTGGATAGTGGTAGCACGGATAATCTCATTTCTACAGAGATGGTAGAAGATCTAGAGTGGAGATTGTCATACATCCAAGCCCATACAGAGTTTCGTGGCTACAAAAAGGACATCAGGTAAATGTCACTAAACAATGTTTAGTTGAATTTAAAATAGGGGGATATAAGGATGAAATATTATGTGATGTCATTCCAATGGATGTTTGTCATCTATTGCTAGGTATACCATGGAAATATGATAGAAATGTAGTTCATGATGGGATAAATAACACATACACCCTGGAGAAGAATGGGAGGACACACATGTTGCTGCCGATTAGGGATAAAGAGGTGAAACCAGAGGTGAGCAACACTGTACTTCTCATGAGTGGGAAGGAACTTCTTAATGAGGTTAAGAAGAGGGAAGACACACAATTTATCGTGGTCAAGAAGCCTAGAATTGTTTTAACCAGTACAAGAGTGGATGATTTACCAGAGGAAATCCAGAAGTTGTTGGAAGAGTTCGTTGATATAGTAGTGGATGAACTACCTTGTTCATTGCCAGAGATCAAGAGTATAATTCATCACATTCATCTTATACCTAGAGCCAGTTTACCAAACAGAGCAGCATACAGGTTGACGTTGTAGGAGAATGAAGAAGTCAAGAGACAAGTCCATGATTTAATGGACCAAGGATTGGTTAGAGAGAGCTTGATCCCATGCGTTGTTCCAACAATGCTCAACATGAAGAAGGATGGAGGCTAGAGGATGTGTACGGACTCAAGGGAAATCAACAAGATTACCATTAGGTACAGATTTCCATTACCAAGGATGGATGCTTTGATGGATTGCTTGAGTGAAGAAAGATTCTTTTCAAAGATTGATTTTAAAAGTAGATATCATTAGATTCGTATGAGAGAAGGTGATGAATGGAAGACAACTTTCAAGACTAATGAAGGGTTGTATGAATGGCTTGTCATGCCATTTGGCTTGACCAATGCACCCAGTACTTTCATGAGATTAATGAATGAAGTCCTGAAGGATTTCATAGGAAAATTCGTCATTGTATATCTTGATGATGTATTGATTTTCAGCAAGATAGAAGCCAAACACTTGAAGCATTTAGCTACAGTGATGAGGAGATTGCAGCAAGACAAGTTGTTGACAAATATGAAGAAATAAACATTTATGAGGACATAACTCATTTATTTGGTTTTTTTTATCTCTGCAAATGAGATGAAAATGGATCCGGAAAAGGTGAATGCAATTAAGAATTGGCCATCACTGAAAAGTGTGTTTGAATTCTGAAGCTTCCATGGTTTAGCTAATTTATACAAGAAATTCATTCAAAATTTTAGTGGGATTAGTGCACTGATGATGAACATGGTGAAGAAAAGACAAAAATCCTTTCATTGGATAGAAGAACCAGAGAAGAGTTTCAATCTGCTAAAGAAGAAGATCATTGAGTAGCCAATATTGGTTTTACCATATTTCAACAAGACATTCCAAATCAAGTGTGACACGAGTGGATTTGCAATAGGAGAGGTCTTGATCCAAGACGATAGGCTGATTGCATACTTCAGCAAGAAGATGAATGAAGCGAAGGTCAAATACTCAACATATGACAAAGAATTTTATGCGGTCGTACAAGCGCTGAAGAAATGGAGACATTATTTGGTTCCTAAGGAGTTTGTTTTGTATAGTGATAATCATACTTTACAATTTGTGACTCAACAAGAGAAGTTGAACCGAAAGCATGCTAAATTGGTTGAATACGTGAAAAATTTTACTTTTATAATGAAGCATATTTCTGGAACCACTAACAAAGTTGTTGATGCTTTGAGTAGGAAATGTTTGCTGATGCGGGAATTTAGAGTCAAAACTTTGGGTTTTGATAACCTCAAATAAATGTACAGAGATGATACTGACTTTAAAGAGGTGTATGAGGCATCCAAGAATCCAATTCTCAGGGACATAATATATAATCCAGGATGGATTATTATTCAGGGGCAATCAGTTATGTATTCCAAAATTCTCCATGAGGGAGAACCTACTGAAGGAAAAGCACAGTGGAGGATTGGCTGGACATTTAGGTCATGAAAAAATGTTCTCAAAGTTGAATGACTCATATTTTTGGCCAGGGATGGGGACATATATTAGGAAATTTTTGGACAAATATAGGATTTGTCACCACACAAAGGGGAAAAGGAAGAACACCAGTTTATACCATCCATTACCCATACCAGAAAGGTCGAGGGATGCAGTGAGCATGGATTTCATATTGGGACTGCCAAGGACACAAAGAGGATTTGATTCAATATTTATGGTGGTAGAAAGATTTTCAAAGATGGCACATTTCATACCATGCCAGAAAACCAACGACGCAACTCATATTGTGAACCTGTTTTTCAAAGAAGTCATCAGACTTCATCGTTTGCCAAGAAGTATAGTTTCAGATCAAGATACCAAGTTTGTAGGACATTTCTAGAGTAATTTATGGTAGAATTTGGGGACAAGTTTGTCTTTTATCTCAGTGTATCATCCTCAGATGGATGGGCAGACAAAAGTTGTCAACCAGATCTTGGGAGATTTGCTGAGGAGCCTAGTGACTGAACACCACAGTCAATGGGACCACATTCTACCACAGGCGGAATTTGCTTACAATGATTCACTCAACAAAAGAACATGGTAGAGTCCATTCCAGATTGCATATGCAATGCATCTAAGGGGAGTTTCTAAATTGAAGGATGTGGAACAAGTTGAATTCAGAAGTGTGAGTGCAAATAATTTCACATAAGCAATGAAGGAGCTTCACAGCCGAATTAAGGAGCGATTGCAAAATTCAAGTCAAGAATACAAGCATAGAGCAGATCAACACAGGAGAGAACTTCAATTTGAGGTTGGTGATCTAGTTCTTGCACATATGAGGAAGGAGAGGTTCCCAAGGGGAATACATAATAAGATGAAGATGAAAAATATTGGACCATGCAAGGTCATGAAGAAATTTGGGGTAAACACATATGAGATTGAACTACCCGATGGGATCAGAATTTCACCAATATTCAATATCTCAGATTTGTACCCTTACAGAGCTGGAGAAGCAAGAGAAGAGGATGAAAATACATAGGTTCAATGGACAAAACAAATGCCTGTAGCTGAAAATCCACAGATGGAAAGAATAATTGACAAGAGGGTTAGCAAACAGACCAAGAGGAAAGAGTATTTTCAATACTTGGTCAAGTGGAAGCAACATCCAGTTGAAGATGCCAGTTGGGAAGATAAAGAAGAAATTTAGAAGCATGGACAGACCGTGCAAGAGCTCATGAACATGAGTTCATGAAAATTTTCAAGCGAGGGAGTATGATGCAGGAGCATCGTAAAAAGAAAAAAGCACACGACTAAGTCGAAGGAGCAAATGGACGAGCGGAGGAAGAAAATAGCATGTTTTCATAAAGATCCATTTTGAATTTTGAAACAAATTCATTAATGTAATAGTAAAGAGGAACGTACTCACATTTATACTTTGGATATTGTAAACAGACTTGGGGAAATTATCCTATCCGTCTTTTGTATTAAGGCATTTAAGCCATTTAATGAAAGTAGGTAGATATGAATGACAGATTAGAGATTTTTAGAGCATAGGAGGGAAAACGGATATAGACACCCTCATTATTGTATCATGAGAGGAATTTAAAACATTAGCATAGAGAAGAAGAGAGAGCTATAGCAAAGAGTTGAGAAAAGAAACCCATGTAAAGGAGCTTTGAATTAATATATGAAGCTTTGAATCAGATTTCATGGTGTTATGATGTTTTATTTCTTTACACGGTGAATGGTATGCTTACAGTTGTTTATTCTCTCCGTTATGCATTTGTTTTAATACTGTGTGTGTGTGTATGATTTCATGTTGAATGTTTGAAGTCTGAGAGAGAAGGAGAATGAGTTTCAATTGTTTCTCATCCTGAGTGAGAGCTCTTGCAAGGAGTGCAGTGAAACGTCTGCAAGAAGTGCGTTGATGAAGGTTCAGAGTTCATCTCTAAAAGCTCAGGAGGGATAATGTTGTTCTCATTTCAACAAAAGTGAAAGTGAAGTACAGAATCCGTGCAAGGTGTGCGCAGGCTGGTTGAAAGTTAGAACTTATCAACTAAGGGAAGGATTTGAAGACTGCTATTGCAGGAGGTGCATAGAGTCAAGAAATAAAATACTTAGAGGTATTTGAAGAAGAGTCGCAAGGAGTGCATGTAGGAACCTTTTGGAGGTTGATTTTGCAAGTGGAATATTAGGAGGGATAACACCTTTGAACATTTCAAAGGAGGATGGAGAATGAACTAAATCAAAAGGATATGAAGGTCAAAGTCATCCAGCAGAAGTAAAGTCCAGAAGCGAAGAAACATTCATTCATTTCACAGAAGCTGTCAAGGAGCAATGAGCAGTCGAAATTCTCTGTGGAGGATTCATGAAGTAGTGAGGACCATAGGATTCGGTGAAGCTGCGAGAAGATTAAGTGCTAGATGAATCCACCCTTCAGTAGATAGGAATCAAATTGGACCGTTGATCGTGAATAGTCTGAGCCGTCAGATCATTTTGGCATTTTGGGGTTCTGGATGACAAGAAGTTGAGTACAGAGGAACGAAAGTCTCGAAATCATGAGTTGCAATAAGAATTGGTTCAAAGTTTCTGGATTTTGGCACTTTGGGGGATCGAGGTTTGAGAGGAGTCAGTTTCAACTGCTGGAGTTGCAAAGTGGTGAGAGACGAGAGCTCATGTGAATGCATGGTACATCTGTCAGGTGGGGACCGCAAGGGTGACATGTGGTGTGTACTTGCGCATCAAGGGTTCAACCCATAGTTTCCCTATTGCATCTCAGGATTTCAAAAAAAAGGGAGCATGGAGAATCTACACTCCAACTCATGATATTGCGAGTTGTGAGAAGTATTCAAAGAAGAAGTCAACTATCGCATCTCGAGGTTTTGCAAGGGGAGAGCACCAAGGTTCGATACTCCAATGCATGAGATCCAGAAGTTGTGAGAAGTGCTAGTGTTTATCTCTAGCCGATATTTATGTGTGGTGGGAGCTGACAAAGAAGGAGCTACACCCATATCATGATCTCGGGTGTCGGAGGTTGGAAAGAGAGAAGTTGAGAGGTTTCGACTCACGAATTTCCGAGTTGCGAGAGATGCCTGTGTAAGGATTGGATCGGGGTCTTATAGAAGCGTAAGGCTCAACTTGGAGTAAATATATATATGCAAGTTTTATGAAGGACCTGTGGATTCGTTGGACATTCTAGCGAGAAACAAAGGAGCCGCTTTGGCTCAAAGGAGAATTTGGAACAATCCTCTGAACGGATTTCAGTCTGCTGGTTGAGGTCTCCGCCAAGATGCATCACATTTACAAACTCCGCTTCTGCAAGTCCATTCAAGATAGCACTCATTCCCTTAGCATTAAAGCTAAATTCTAACTTATCATCCTTGGAAGCTAGCACAACAGGCTTTATTTATCTAGTCTCTACTACATCCCAAACATCAACACCTAAGGCCATTAGGTATGTTCTCATTCTAACCTTCCAAAAGGAAAAATTTCTTCCATCAAACAGAGGAGGCTTACCGGCTGAAGTCCCTTCATGACTTTTCATGTTTAATCTTATAGATCTACCATTAATTAAAAGGAACCCGCTCTGATACCAATTGTTAAAATTACTAAGACAACTGAGAGAGGGGGGGTGAATAAGTTATTATTGTGCTTAAACAATTTTAAGTCTATTAAAACATTGTTGATATTTCTTCAAGTGATCATCAATATTATACAACATATGGAAAACATAAATAATGAGCATCAGTCACACATAAGATATACACAGAGACAAAGTTTCATGAGGAAACCCATAAAGGGAAAAACCTCTTCTTCTTCGAAAGGATAGGCAGTGTTTTAAGTTCTGTACATCATCTATAATTGAGCACCAACTCAATGTGAGGATACTACCTCTATTTTACAAGATCCAACTTGTTTGAGAGCACCAACTCTCTGGTTTCTCTAGCAACCACTAGAAGAAATCACCAACTCCCTGATTCTTCCATCACCAACTGGATGGAAGCACCAACTTCCAGTTACACAGGCTCCAACCTGTATAACAGAGAACACTTGTTCTCCCTTGCACCACCCTGCCACCCTAGTTTCTCTCGCTGCAACTAGATGGAAGCTACAAATCCCTGTGTTCAAGAACCCACTTGAACCTCTGAGGACAACAGTCCTCCCTAGCACCTCCCTACCACCCTGATTACAAATAATTGATTGAATAACCAACAACATAGATAAATCAATTCTTACCACTTCTTCACTGTTCTGCAATTCTTCTCTGCTGCACTATTCTTCTGCTCTATTCATATTTGTCATGACTTGTTTTCTCTTTCTATATTTTCTTTCTCTATCCTTCTCATGCTCTTTGATATGTGCACATTCTTCTCTCTTCACCTTTTCTCTTCTGTTCATCTTCTATTCCTTATATATGAGCTTTCTTCACACTATGCCTACTATAGTTTTACCTTTCTATAGTTCAACTCATTTTTCAGTTAGAACGGCCAACCACGCATAGTCACTGTGTGTTACTTTTATACCTTACTACCACTTCAGTTACCCCTCAAAAGCCTAGAGTAATAATTCTTTAGCAACTGAAACACCAACCGTCCAAGAACCATAATTCGGTTTTGCTAACTGAATCATAATTGAGTAATTAATTATGAAGTGCAACAATAACCCTCCAATCATATACAAATTCACCTGCACTATTGGACTAAATCCGCAGGGACTTGCGTTTATCCCATATGCCCACTAGTTGTGGCCACGGGCCTAATCAAAATGCCTTTCGCATTTCAGAATTTCGGAAATTCTTGTGATGAAGTGTTTCGACACTCGAACTCCTAGTATTTGAAACCTAGACCAAAAGGTGTATTTTGCATTTCGACATTTCGGCATTTCGGCATTCCTATGGTGAAGTGTTTTGACACTCCAACTCCTGGTATCCAAAACTCCGAAATGGAGTCAGATCAACGGTCTGGTATTTCGTCATTTCGCATTTCGACGTTTCATAATTTCGGCATTCCTGTGGTGAAGTGTTTCTACACTCCAACTCTCAATTTCCGAAACTCTGAAATGGAGTCATATCAATGGTCCAGTATTTCATCATTTCGTATTTCAACATTTCAACATTCCTATGGTGAAGTGTTTCAACACTTGACTCCTCCAACTCTGGGTATCTGAAACTCCAGTTGATGTACCTGTTTCGGGATTTCGGTGTTTCGCATTTCGCAACTTCAGGACTCCTGTGATGAAGAGTCTCAACTCTTGACTCCTCCAACTCCCGATATCCGAAACTCCAGCTGATGTGTCTATTTTGGGATTTCAACATTTCACATTTCGCAGCTTCGGGACTCCTGTGATGAAGAGTCTCGACTCTTGACTCCTCCAACTCCCGATATTCAAAAATCTGGTTGATGTGCCTATTTCAGGATTTCAGCATTTCACATTTCACATCTTTAGGACTCCTATGATGAAGACTCTCGACTCTTGACTCCTCCAACTCCCGTTATCCGAAACTCTAGTTGATGTGCATGTTTCAGGATTTTGTAATTCCGCTTCACCTTGCACTTTAAAGAACGTGCAAGTTCCCCTGGATCTAATGTCGTTCGGACCTCGTGCTTAGATCTAATGCATGAGATCCGTTCTCTTATACTATGTGCTCCTCCTATTTGAATTCAGACTTGATGATCATCGGGAAATCTAAATGGGATCCAACAATCATTGTTTCTCTTCACTTTTGAACTTGGCATTGCCATGCCATTATTGCTACACTGCTAATTGTGATCTTTTCCATCAATGACAAACAGGCGTACTCTGCCTCTGTCTGAAAACATGCCAACAACCTATGGAGGATAGGGTATCTGACTAGTCCTATTGACTAGTCTCAAGAAGGTGTTCCAGGTAAAACAATCATAACTTTTTACTAGAGTATCCAAATTTTGTGGGACTTGTTTCATTGGATAGTGGACAGTCTGTAGTATTTCTAGTACTAGTTTCAGAATTTAATGTCAATTATTTTGTGTGGGGCATGCTATACAAGTGATATCTCCGGGAAAGGCCAAAAATCAGCAAATTGTGGGGAGCTTACCATAAATTCCACTTGGCACATCCAATTTTGATCAGACCTATGGCATTGCAGAGAAGAAATATCAGAGAACTACATAAAATAAAGTTTCATACCTAGAAGTGCCGAATCTTGGAAGATACAATAGAAGAAAGATTTTCTAGAAGAACCACCTCAAAATCAAGGTTCAAAAGTGATACTTGGCCAACATGCCACCCAAAAAGGGAACTTCTACACCAATAATCCTCCATAAAATCCTACTTGAACTCTTGATGAAGGTGAAGAAATGCGTAGGGACATAAATGATTTACAAAAGAAGATAGTAACAAAATATGAACTACAAGAGATGGAAGATAAGTTGGAGGCAAAGATCGATGGTTTAAAAGAGGAGATCATGGAAGTATTGAAAAAAATTGTAATAGAGAAGACACCTGAAAGTGAAAATGCATCCCATGAAATTCATGATGAGGACACAAGGAAGGTGAATCAAGAATGGAGAAAAATCAACTTTAGGTTGAAGACCATCCACGTTCCTAAAGTTGGAGTTACTTCACACACACCTAGGATTTCTTTTTCCTAAGTTTTTATTTATTTGTTCATTAGTCATAATTAGTCATTATCCAATCTCCTATATTTTAGGAGAAAATATTCCACCTGGAGAATATTCTCTTTCAATTCACACTTCAATTTGAATGGTTGAGTTGAGTTTAGATGTTGCATTGGGATGATTTCCATGATAATTCGACCTCACCTTGGTATCATCACAAAATTGGTGCATTATCCTTGATTCCTTGAGTTAACTCCTCACTACTTTGTGTTCAGTCAATTAACTGAAGACTAGTTGACTAGTTAACTCAACTAGGTGACAGTTCACTCCCGTAACTGCCTGAGAGACTAGAATAGGAAGCATTTCACTCCCATAACTATTGGTGTGTGTCCATATCACTCTAGAACAACACTATGGAAACTTGTTTCACCTCAAGTTGAACTCATTGAGTTATACAACATATATCATGTGTAAATTATTCATTATTCACAACAGTTAATGAGAATTATTTCCATTCTTTCTCTCCTTCTTCCTCCTTTTCAATTATCTCTATAAATGTGTGTATTATTGTTCATCTAGATCTATTATGTGCAGGTTAAACACATTTACATGGTATCAAAGTTGATCGATTGCTAAGCAAAATCTACACCAAAAATTTTTGCAGGTACAAAAGATCGAAGACAGCGAAAAGATGGAATTCCAAAAAGAATTCATTCTTACACCTTACAACTATTTTTCATGGAAGGAGAAATTAGCCATAGATATTTGATACATAGGGTTGTATAGGTTAACCATGAATACAGATACAGAACCGATATCAGCCATAGAAAAATCCAAGTACTTAAATTGCATGGATGAGGCACTCGAAACAATTTGCAGTCTTATTTCTCCCAATCTCCTTTTTCATATATCTTCCTGTAAGACTCCCAATGAAGCCTAGACCATCTTGGAATGGATATTTGGAAAATAGGATGATATGAGGGGACACATGATGGAGGTGGAGTTTCTCACATTGGATAAAAAAAGCTTCGAGAATATCCAATATTTATTTACAAAATTCAAGGATTTACTATCGCAACTCAAAGCTTGCGGGGTTGATAAATTGAAGGAGGAGAAACAAATGGTTCTCACCATTCTCTCCAATATTGGTCGTGAATTCTCAGTATTCGTATCTACATTCCATACTGTCAGATTTTCCTCTGGAGCCACCTGGAAGATGCCTTCTCTTGAAGACTTAATCAAATCCCTGACACAAGAGAAAACCAAGCTCATCAACATGGGCGCATGTACTCACTGTGCATGATGGAAGCCACAAATATCATAAATATAATAATAAATATAAGCATAAATATCATGCACATACGAAGAAGGAAGGGTACATAAAACCCTTCATCGATGCCTCTGGATCCAAAGGAGAAAAGGGAAGAAAAGGAGAGAAGTGCACATAATGTCACAAAAGATTCCATTCGGAATCCGCATGCATGCAAAAAAAAATAGATCTGATGTCTTATATACTTTAGCAAAACAACCTTGGATATTGCATCCCCAAGGGTGCAACGAAGAAGAATCCAAAAGATCTGAATTCCAAGAAAGGCAATTCTAGCCATGCCTTGATTGAAATCAACTCCTCTCTTGATGCTTGGATCGTAGATTCAGGAGCATCACATCACATGGATGCCTCAAAAGTAGTCTATTCTTCTTTGGATGCATGCAAAGGTCCTCCTATTCTAATGGGGGACAACTCTTCTGTCGAAGTCACCTGCAAAGGAAGGATTGAACTCACCAACAGAAGCTTCAAGAATGTGTTGCATGTTCCCAATCTTTCTTTCAACCTTCTCTCCATGTATCAGATGAAGAATTCTAGCACCAGAAAGAAATTTGTATTCAAACCAAATTCCGTGGACATATACAACATGCAAACCAACTCCGGGGTTGCTACCGGTGAGGTAAAGAATCAGTCTAGATTGTATACATTTTCTGAATTCATTGAACCTGATTCTGCTTTACTTCTTACTCATGCTGATGAAAATAGTAGGATATGGCATGAAAGGTTTGGACATTTGAATTTCAGATACATGCAACATCTTAGCAAGCACATATTAGTTGATAGTCTACCAAACATCCTCTTCTCCAAGGGAGTATGTGAGGGATGTGTTCTCAGAAAACACCCTCAAGAGAAATTCGTCAAAGGAAAGTCTCAACGAGCTTCCGCACCTTTATATATGATCCACAGTGACCTCATGGGTCCTTTTCCACATCCATTGATCAACAAAGCAAGGTTTGTTCTCATTTTTGTTGATGATTTCTCACATTTTACTTGGATCTACTTTCTCAGGAAAAAATTCGAGGTCTTTCAACACCTCAAAGATTTCAAAGCTTTGGTTGAGACACATTCTGGAAAGAAGATCAAAGTCCTCTGAACTGATAATGGGGGAGAGTATGTGAATCATGATATTCCTAATCTTTTCCATGATGGAGGGATTCCGTTGCAACATACAATTGCCTACACTCCACAGCAAAATGGAGTTGCTGAGCAGAAAAACAGATCTCTAAAGGAGATTGCATGTTGCATGTTGCATGCAACGTCACTACGACAGAGACTATGGGCTGAAGCACTTAACTGTGCAACATACATCCAAAATAGATCTCCTCATAGATCTTTCAAGGATAAGACCCCTTACGAGGCTTGGAGCAGCCACAAACTGGAAGTGTCCCACTTTCACATTCTTGGTTCACGTGCATGGGCCTGGATTCCCTCTGAAAAGAGGAAGGCACTTGATCCATAAAGAATTGAGTGCATTTTTTTGGATACCTCGATGGTGTGAAGGGATATCGACTTATTGATATTTCCTTGGACTAACTCATCATTGAGCATAGTCTCCAATTCGAGGAAAGTGTCTCACATGTACCTTAGCAGTCACATGCAGACACCTTCACTCTTCCACCTATCCGAGATGATGAGCATGCACATCCTAACTCTTCTTCAGATGAGAGTTCTGATTCAATGGAATCAGATGATTCATATTCAGAGTCGGTGTAGTCATATGCAGAGTCAGAGAATCCATATGCAATCACAGAGCCAGAGCAGAGGCCCAAGTGGGCACAGACTACTCTTTAGGATGTAGGGGATCTTGTTGGTGATCCAACCGAGAATAGGAGGACTCAATTTGATCTCGAGGATCCTCCTATTGCACTCACTTCCACTGAACCATTTCCTTCTAGGTGTCTTTTCTTGGTTTAGTCTTTAGATCCACAGTCTTATGGCGAGCCTGCTGGAAATCCCTTTTGGGAATCCACCATGCAAGAGAAGTGCAACTCCCTCCTCGAGAACCAGACTTGGGATCTGGTTTCCCTTCCTTCTGGGAGGAAACTTGTTAGATGCAGATGGGTCTACAAGACCAAGAGCGTAACGGATGGACATATCACTAGATACAAAGCCATGCTTGTCACCAAAGGCTTTCAGCAGTTTGATGGTATTGACTATGATGATACCTTCACTCCAGTAGTGAATATGGATTCCATATGATTGGAACTTTCCATTATGGAAGCCAAGGGATGGTAAGTCCATCAGATAGACATGAAGAATTCATTTCTTCATGGTGATCTCTCTGAGGAGATCTACATGGAGCAGCCCCAGGGATTTATGAAGGACTCATCTTTGGTCTGTCGATTGAAGAAGTCACTTTATGGCTTCAAGAAGGCTCCGAGGGCATGGTATGCCAATATGGAATCCTACCCGTTGTAACAAAACTTTGTACGTTGTAAATCAGACCCAAATGTATACATGCTCATGATGACTGATTCAATTCTACTTTTATTTTTGTATGTCGATGATTTGTTGCTCACGGGTTGCTCAACTTCAACGATTATTGCAGTCAAGAGGATTCTTCATGACAGGTTTTTGATGATGGACATGGGTTTGCTACACTTCCTCCTTGGACTTCAGATCAGTCAGGATGCATCAAGCATCAAAATGTCTCAATCCAAGTATGCATGAGATCTCCTTGAGATATTTCACATGACAGACTACAAGTCTGCTCCAACTCCTTTCCTATCAGGAGTCAAACTTGAGGATGGAAAGGAGACTCCATTGGTTGACATCACACTATAAAAAAAACTAGTGGGGAGCTTGTTGTATCTCACACACTCTAGACCAGACCTCTCATATGCAGTTAGTGCAGTTTCTAGGTTCATGCAGGAGCCACATGAGCTACATTGGAAAACTGCAAAGCGTATCCTTCGATACATACACGGCACTATCACCTTTGGGATTCATTATGAAACAAACTCTATGTTAGATCTCATTGGTTTTACTAATTCCGACTGGGCTGGAAATAACATTGATCGCAAGTCCACATCTGGTTGCTCACTTAGCCTTGGTTCCAGGCCTATCTGTTGGTCGAGAAAAAAACAAGCTTCCATTGCTCTATCTTTAGATGAGGCAGAGTATAGAGGGGTAATTAACATAACCATTCAGGCTATGTGGCTACAACATTTTCTCACTGAGTTGGGAATTCAGTTTCATTGGTCGATCGTCATCTAATGTGACAACCAGAGCACTTTGAAGTTCTGCAGAGATCCAGTTCAGAGGCAATAGATGAAGCACATCGAGATCCACATGCACTACATCTGGGACTTAGTACATGAGTAGATCATCGACTTACAGTTTTGTCCTTCAGCAAAACAGACGACAAACATTTTCACCAAGACCTTCACTTAGCAAAAATTCCATTCTCTGCAAGGTCGTCTTGGAGTGAAGGACACAGTTGCCTAACAACTGTAGTTCTTCTTTTTACATACATTGTACCTTGAGGGGGGGGTTTTCCCATGAGGTTTTCCCTTTTTCCTCACTTTATTTTCAGTGTATCTTTTGTACTTGGGTACCTAACATGGCCTCGTTACCTGGACCCAATCTTTATTTTCACCATAGTGATGTTCAGGGGGGGTGTTGGAGTTACTTCACACACACCTAGAATTTATTTTTCCTATGTTTTTATTTATTTGTTCATTAGTCATAATTAGTCATTATCTAGTCTCCTATATTTTAGGAGAGAATATTCCACCTGGAAAATATTCTCTTTCAGTTCACATTTTAGTTTGACTAGTTGAGTTGACTTTAGATGTTGCATTGGGATCATCACCATGCAACATTGGGATAATCACCATGATAATTCGACCTTACCTTGGTATCATCCCCAAATTTGCATATTAGCCTTTATTCCTTGAGTTAACTCCTCACTACTTTCTATTCAGTCAGTTAACTGAAGACTAGTTGACTCGTTAACTCAACTAGGTGGTAGTTCACTCTCGTAACTGCCTGAGAGACTAGAATAGGTGGAAGTTCACTCCCGTAACTACTGGTGTGTGTCCAGATCACTCTAGACCACCACTATGGTGACTTGGTTCAGCTCAAGTCAAAATCATTGAGTTATACATAGTATATCATGTGTAAATTATTCATTATTCACAATGGTTAATGAGAATTCTTTCCATTCTTTCTCTCCTTCTTCCTTTTCAATTCTCTCTGCAAATGTGTGTATTATTGTTTATCTTGATCTGTTCTACGTAGGTTCAAAAAATTTACACCTAAGATCGATATGAGGAAGTTTGATGTAAAGGAACCAATCGCATGGTGACACAGCCGCACCTGCAGGCACGCCTGCTCACACATGATCTTCTCTCCTTTCTCGGCCCGAAGAACACTAACTAGTTCTTTTATTTCCCTATCAGGAAATCTGCCCATAGATCTCTTCGCGCAATTCCCCTTTCTTATATATCGGGAAATCAGAACTCACGACTTCGCAAGTTCAAAGGTCGACCACTGGGTGCTCGAATCCCCGAGACCCGATGCAAGTCAACGCTGACCTCTTCCCACTCTTATCAGGACTTCTCCTATCTCGATTTTTCCACTCGCAATATCAAGCAACTCGCCTTACCAACTTTCGATACCTGATATGCCAAATCTCTGATGCACGTACGAGTTGTCCCCTCAGCTCCCGTCACTTCTATCGGGATTTCTGGTTTCGCTAAATCGCGGATTCTAAAACCAAATGTTTCGGGACTTTCCTTTTCCCGAATGCCGATACGGTGTGCCACCTGTCCTCCACTAATCCTGTTGTGGCCCACACTATCCTTCCCCGTCGGGATATCGAGTTTTGCGGTTCCAAACTACAAGAGTATCTTGTCTCTGAAATCTCCGATGCCCCGAACTCCAACTTCCTCGAATCTTCTGACACATGTCCCAATTGATGGACAGTTCTGGGCTCCTCGGGATATCGCAGTTCATGATATCGCAATTCTTGTTGCAACAACTTGGAGCTTTGACTCGTGAATCCCTGATACAAGATATCACATGTAGATCTGACGGTCCTTGTGACTCGGATCGACGACTATGCCCCTCCTGAGCTTTTTACCTCCAGAGAAAACAATGAGTATCTCCCTTGCACCTCTGTGGGATCCGACGGCTCACAGAAATTCACGATATCTCCTCGGAGATTTTTGACCGTCGTTCTTCCTTTAGTAATCCACAGAATGACTAAGTGTTCCTCTACGAAACCCGTCCACTTGTGCGTAACTTGCGACACTTCTTGCCAACCTTCAAGGCAAGAACTTTTATACACTATCCTTTGGCAAACTCAAAGGCCTATCCCTCTTGATCCTTTCCCACAACTTTTTGTCTTTAGAAAGAAAACCCTCTTGCACGCACTAATTGCAGTAGCCTTCAATGACTCCTGAGTGTTGAAGTTCTTTAAATTTGCACACACCTGTAGCAGCAATCCTTCGCTTTCTCCCTCAGGTTCGTAACCCTGAACTTTCCTCAACCTACGCATTCCTTGCACGACTTATGTTCCCAACTTCACTTCTGGGGTGAATGAGAACAAAATCTCTCTCTACCTAAACCCTCTGTCAATGCACTCCTTGTGAAAAATTCGACTGCACTCCTTGTAGGAATCCTCTGGCTCAAATAGAGAAACAATTGAAACCCATTCCTTCACCCTCACAGACTTCAATTCAACCATGAAATCATATACACAACATATTAAAAGCAAACGTATAACTGGAATCAAACAGTCATGAGCATAACATCAATACACAGAGAAAGACACAAAAAAACATGGATTTGAATCAAAGCTCTTCTATTAATTCAAATATCAGTACATGGGTGTTCTTTAAATAGTTCTCTGCTTGCTCTTTCTCTTCCTTCTTCTCTTCTATGCTCAGGCTTAGGCTAATGTTACAATGATACAATGAGGGTGTCTATATCCATTTTGCCTCCTACTATCTAAAACTGTCTAATCTAAGAATTCAATTCTACCTACTTGCATTAACTAGATTAAATGCCTCCTATCTACTAAAGGACGAGAGCTATCCGCTCAAGGTCCATTACAATATATAAAGTGTGCCTCATTAAGTTTTCACATTAATGTTCGCGCAACAGTTTCAAGCAATTTCAAAATTTTGTGCTGGATTATCCAGTTGTCCTCCACTTCCACGTTGGCTCGCTTGACATGTTGGCGATGCTCCTGCATCATACTCCCTTGCTTGAAAATTTTCATGGGCTCCTATCCATGAGCTCCTGAACGGTCTATCCATGCTTCTGTATTTCTTCTTTAGTCTCCCAGCTGGCATATTCAACTGGATGGCCCTTCCACTTGACCAGATACTCGTAGTATTCTTTCCTCCTGGTCTTCTTACTCACTTTCTTGTCTAGTATGCATTCCATCTGTGGCTTCTCTGCAACTCGTATCTGTTCCATCCATCGAATCACTGGTTGCTCAGTTCCAGTCTCTGTTTCTCCAGCCCTATATGGGTATAAATATACGACATTGAATATCGAAGATATTCCTATATCATATGGTAACTCGATCTCATAATCATTTCCCCTGAATTTTCTCAAGACCTTGCATGGTCCGATTTTCTTCATTTTCAATTTGTTGTATGTTCCCCTCAGGAACCTTTCCTTCCTCAAATGTGCCAGAACTAGATCACCAACCTCAAACTAAAGTTGTCTCCAATGTTGATCTGCTCTGTGCTTGTACTCCTGGCTTGATTCCAACAATCGCTCCTTCACCCTGCTATGAAGTTCTTTCATCACCTCGGCGAATTCTTCTACACTAGCACTGCTAGTCGCAGTCTGCTCTGAATCCCTCAGTTCAGAAATTCCCCTTGGCTGCATGCCATAAAAAACTTGAAATGGACTCTTTCCTGTGCTCCTATTCACTGAGTCGTTATATGCAAACTCTGCCTGTGGCAATATACTGTCCCAACTGTTGTGGTGCTCGGTCACCAAGCTTCTCAGTAAGTCTCCCAGACTTCTGTTGACCAATTTTGTTTGTCCATCCATCTGAGGATGATAAGATGAACTAAACATCAAGTTAGTCCCCAGCTTCTTCCATAAGGTCCTCCAAAAATTCCCTATGAATTTCGTGTCTCTGTCCGAAACTATGCTTTTCGGTAGCCCATGAAGTCGAATGACCTCCTTGAAAAATAGATTTGCGATGTGCGTCACATCGCTGGTCTTCTGGCATGGAATGAAGTGTGCCATCTTGGAAAACCTATCCACTACCACAAAGATTGAATCAACACCTCTTTGTGTCCTTGGAAACCCCAATACAAAATCCATGCTTATCACCTCCCATGGCCTCTCTGGTATGGGCAAGGGCTGATAAAATCCCACATTCTTCTTCCTTCCCTTTGAATGCTGGCAAATTATGCATTTGTCCACAAATCTCTTGACATCTTCTCGCATTCCCAGCCAAAATTATGACTCATTCAACTTCGCGAATGTTTTGTCGTGGCCAAAGTGTCCTTCTAATCCACTACTGTGTTTCTCTTTCAACAAGTTCTCCCTCATGGAGCATTTCAGAATACACAGTTGATTGCCTCTTAACAACAATCCTTCCTAGATCATATAATCTATCCAAGGGCTTCTATCTCTGAGAACTGGATTCTCAGCTGCTTCATACGCTTCTCCAAAATCTGCATCACCTGTGTACATGTCCCTGAGATTATCAAAACCCAACGTTTTGACTCGGAACTCCTGCAACAACAAACATTTCCTGCTCAAAGAATCAACCACTTTGTTAGCAGTACCTGAAATATGCTTAATCACAAATGTGAAATTCTGCATATACTCTACCCATTTTACATGTCTCTGATTCAACTTCTCCTATTGAGTCACAAACTGTAATGCATGGTTATCATTGTACAATACAAATTCCTTTGGGATCAAGTAATGCCTCCACTTCTTCAGTGCCTGTATGATAGCATAGAACTACTTATCATACGTGGAGTATTTTAGTTTCACTTCATTCATCTTCTTGCTGAAATATGCAACCGGCCTGTCTTCTTGACTCAAGACCACTCCTATTACAAACCCACTTGCATCACATTTCACATGGAGTGTCTTTTGGAAATTCGGCAACACCAAAACTAGTTGTTCCATAATATTCCAATTCAACAGATTGAAGCTCTTCTCAGCCTCTGTTGTCCAGTGAAAATACTTATGTCGCTTCTTCACTGTATCCATCATCGCTGCACTAATTCCACTGAAATTCTTGATGAATTTCTGGTAGAAACTAGCTAGTCCATGAAAACTTCTCACCTCAAAGATATTTCTCAGTGATGGCCAATTTTTAATTACTTCCACTTTATCCGGATCCATCTTCAACTCATTAGCCAAAATAACAAACCCCAAGTAAATGAGCTCTTTCTTCATGAATGAGGACTTCTTCATATTAATCAACAACTTCTTTGGTTGTAGCTTCTGCATCACTATAGCTAAATGATTCAAGTGTTCTGCCACTGATTTACTATAAACTAGTATGTCATCCAAATACACAATGATGAACTTCCTGATGAATTCCCTCAGGACTTCATTCATCAACCTCATGCAGGTACTCGACGCGTTTGTCAAGCCAAATGGCATAACAAGCCATTCATACAAACCCTCGTTTGTCTTGAATGATGTCTTCCATTCATCGCCCTCTCTCATGCGAATCTGGTGATATCTGCTCTTCAAATCAATCTTTGAAAATAATTTTTCTCCACTCAAGAAATCCATCAAGTCATCCATCCTCGACAGTGGAAATCTGTACCTGATGGTTATTTTGTTGATCGCCCTTGAGTCGGTACACATCCTCCAGCCTCTGTCTTTCTTTGGACTGAGTACCATTGGAATGACACACAGGCTTAAACTTTCCCTGACCAATCCTTTGTCCAATAAATCTTGGACGTGCTTCTTGATCTCTTCATTTTCTTGTAGCGTCAATCTATATGCAGCTTTATTCAGCAAACTAGCTCCTAGTATGAGGTCTATATGATGACTCACACTCCTCATCGGTGGAAATGAATGAGGTAATTCATCCACCATGATGTCAGCGAACTCTTCCAGCAGTTCCTGAATCTCTTCTGGTAGATTATCCACTCTTGTGCTAGTCAGAACAATCCTCGGTTTTCTGACCACAAAGAATTGTGGATCTTCTTTCTTCTTCACCTCTATAAGAAGTTCCTTCCCACTCATGAGAAGTACTGTGTTGCTTACTTCCGGCTTCACCTCCTTATCCTTTATCGGAAGCAACATATGGGTTCTCCCATTCTTCTCGAGGGTATATGTGTTCATTCTCCCATCATGAATCAAATTTCTGTCATATTTCCATGGTCTACCTAGCAATAAATGACAAACATCCATGGGAATAACATCACATAATATCTTATCATTATATCCTCCTATCTTGAATTCGTCCAAGCATTGTTTAGTAACAGTTACCTGGTGTCCTTTCTGTACCCATGAAACTCTGTATGGGCTTGGATGATCAGTCGTCTCCAGCTCCAGCTTCTCTACCATCTCTGTATATATGAGATTATTCGTGCTACCACTGTCTACGATGACCTTGCATACCCTGAACTTGGTCTTGCAAGCAGTCTTAAAGAGTCTGGTCCTTTGGACTGAGCTTTCCACCTCCTTCTCGAGTGTCAAAAGGACTTTTCGCATCATAAGCGATCTTCCACCTTCTGCATCTTCGGCCTCAACATCTCACCTTTGTTCTTCGGTGATGTGAGATTCTCCAATGCCCTTATTCTTCTTTGGACACTCATAAGACTTGTGCCCATTCTTTCCACATGTGAAGCATGTGATTACTCCACCTCTTCCTCTTCCTCTACCTTTGGTACGAGGAAACAAGTTATTGTTAACGTATCCTCCGCTTTGCCCTATATGCTGCCCTCTCTATTCAACATATGGCCCTCGCTGTGAGGTCCCACCTCTCTCAACCTTACCCTAAGGTTTCTTCCATTCCTCCTTGGGATTCTGGTATTTATCCTAGGAAATGGCTTTGCCTCTGGGCTAACTTCTGCCTCGGCCCCTCTGACTCTGCTTTTGGCTCAGCTACTCCTCAGCTTTCAAATCCATATGATAAGCATCCTCCACTGTTCTGATGGTTACCATCCTCATCTCATCCTGGATTTCATATCTCAGGCCATTCATATACTTGGAAACCTTCTCATCATCGCTCTCCCGATGACCAACCCTGATGTTCAGTCGATAGAATTCCTCCGTGTATTCTTTCACTGTCATCAGCTTCTGTCTCAGGTTTTGCATCCTCCTGAACAGAGTAATTTGATAATCTCTGGGGATGAATTTCGCCTTCATCTTCGCAATCGTCCTATCCTAGCTCTTGATTTTTTGTTTGCCCTTACAACGTCTGTCTGCTAGTAGCTCATCCCACCATAATGTTGCGTGTCCCTTCAATATTGTGATAGCATGCCTGACTTTCTTATCCTCTTCGACCTCTTCATAGTCGAAGTATGTATCCAGAGCTCTAATCCAATCTAGCAGCTCTTCTGGATCCAAGTTTACCTCATAAACTAGAATGTCCATCTTTGCTTTTGCACCCATCCTGGGAATAGATTTTCTCAATCGCTCATTTGATGCATCTTCGGTTGCAACTTCCTCCTCTCGTTCAACCTCTATTTCACTATGAAGATCACTAAGATCCCCAACACCTACTATGCGTCTCTGTGTTGTCTCCATGTCTTCGAGTCTTTCTCGGAGATCACCCATCTATCTCTCCATTTCCGAATTGGTTACCTGCCTACCCCTTCTCCTCGGCATTTCCCTATCCTTTGGATCAGGTGATTGCCTTTCTCTCCTTGGCGGCATTGTGAATTCCCTTCTTCTCTTCTACAGAAAGAAAAGAAAATTTCTTGCTCTGATACCAAAACTGACGCAGCCACACCCACAGGCACGCCCAATCACACAGGATCTTCTCTCCTTTCTTGGCCTGAAGAACACTAACTAGTTCTTTTATTTCCCTATCGGTAAATCTACCCATAGATCTCTTCACACGATTCCCCTTTCTTATCTATCAGGAAATCAAAACTCACGACTTCGCAAGTTCATAGGTCGACCACTGGGCGCTCGAATCCCCCAGACCCAATGCATGTGAACGCTAACCTCTTCCCATTCTTATCAAGACTTATCCTATCGCGATTTCTCCACTCACAATATCAAGCAACTCGCCTTACCAACTTTTGATACCAGATACGCCGAATCTCCGACGCACGTGCGAGTTGTCCCCTCAACTCCCATCACTTCTATCGGGATTTTGGGTTTCGCTAAATCGCGGATCCTAAAACCAAATGTTTCGGGACTTTCCTTTTCCCAAATGTCAATATGGTGTGCCACCTGTCCTCCACTAATCCTGTTGTGTCCCACACTATCCTTTCCCGTCGGGATATCGCGTTTCGCGATTCCAAACTACAAGAGTATCTTGTCTCTAAAATCTCTGATGCCCTGAACTCTGACTTCCTTGAATCTTCTGACATGCGTCCCAATTGATGGATGGTTCTGGTCTCGTCGGGATATCGCAGATCACGATATCGCAATTCTCATTGCAACAACTTGGAGCTTTGACTTGCGAATCCCAGATACATGATATCATGTGTAGATCTAACAGTCCTTGTGACCCGGATCGATAGCTATGCCCCTCCTGAGATTTTTACCTCCAGAGAAAACAATGAGTATCTCCCTTTCACCTCCATGGGATCTGACAGCTCACAAAAATTCGTGATACATCCTCGGAGATTTCCGACCGTCGTTCTTCCTTTAGTAATCCACATAATGACTAAGTGTTCCTCTACGGAATCGGTCCACTTGCGCGTAACTTGCAACACTTCTTGCCAACCTTCAAGGCAATAAATTTTCTACACTGTCCTTCGGCAAACTCAAAGGCCTATCCCTCTTGAGATTTTCCCATAGCTTTTGGTCTTTAGAAAGAAAACCCTCTTTCACGCACTCTTTGCAGCAGCCTTCAACGACTCCTGAGTGTTAAAGTTCTTCGACTCTACACACACCTGCAGCAGCAGTCCTTCGCTTTCTCCCTCAAGTTCGCAACCCTAAACTTTCCTCAGCTTGTGCACTCCTTGCATGGCTTCTGTGCCCAATTGCACTTCTGTGGTGAATGATAACAAAAGATCTCTCTACCTGAACCCTCTGTCAATGCACTCCTTGCGGACAATTCGACTGCACTCCTTGTAGGAATCCTCTGTCTCAAGTAGAGAAACAATTGAAACACATTCCTTCACCCTCAGAGACTTTAATTCAATGACGAAATCATATACACAGCATATTAAAAGCAAATGTATAATTGGAAGCAAACAGTCATGAGAATAACATCAATACACAGAGAAAGACACAAAAAACCATGGATTTGAATCAAATCTCTTCTATTAATTCAAATATTAGTACATGGGTGTTCTTTACATAGTTCTCTACTTTCTCTTGCTCTTCCTGCTTCTCTTCTATGCTCAGGCTCAGGCTAATGTTACAATGATACAATGAGGGTGTCTATATCCATTTTCCCTCCTCCTATCTAAAACTGTCTAATCTAAAAATTCAATTCTACCTACTTGCATTAAATATATTAAATGCCTCCTATATACTAAAGGATGAGAGCTATCCTCTCAAGGTCCATTACAATATATAAAGTGCGCTTCATTAAGTTTTCACATTAATGTTCACGCAATAGTTTCAAGGCAATTTCAAAATTTTGTGTTGGCTTATCCAGCTGTCCTCTACTTCCGCGCTGGCTCACTTGACGTGTTGGTGATGCTCCTGCATCACATGGATACTTCAGATGGAACAATTCTTTGATCTACATAATGTGCCACATACACAAAAGGTACGAATTGCTTCTTTATATTTACAACCTAATCAATTTTTATGGTATCGATGGCTTTGTTCTCACAAATCACTCGTCACTTGAACAATTTTCATGGAAGAAATGATAGCACACTATGAGGATACAAGGAGCAATACCTTCTTTATCCAATTGATAAATCTCAAGTGAAAGGGTTCAGTTACCAAGAACATTGAGAACTTCCAAGGATTGAATATAAAGGTAACCAATATTCCAGATGAGAACTTGATTGATGTATTCATAG
>WSFP011397096.1:0-27134 GCA_009831015.1 Picea engelmannii | reverse complement strand
GATACCATATGTTAAGAACCAAACATCAATATAGCATAGAAAAAACTCAGGAAAAGTACTCAACGCCTTGAAAAAGAGATAATTTCAGATAATAAGCCTCTTCGAGGGGGCAACCTCCTTTTACCCCACTTAAATGTTCAAGTGCCAGATGATTCAAAATGAAAATGTCTCATTGGTATATATAGGAGACTAGAAGGTATAATTACAACTAATGGCCTAAAGCCGACATAAATAAAATAACATTACTAATCTAATATGCCCCAATTAAGGGGTAATAAATAACATTACTAATCTAATATGCCCCAATTAAGGGGTAATAAATAACATTACTAATCTAATATGCCCCAATTAAGGGGTAATAAATAACATTACTAATCTAATATGCCCCAATTAAGGGGTAATGAGCCAATATTAGGGCTTAACATTTTAGGGGTGGATAATGTATTGGAAAGTGCATTGATCAATAACATATATTTCTTTTCTTTTTTCAATGGATAAATTGAATTTTGTATTAGAGTTGTGGATGGGGCTTGGTTTCTATTTTGAATCATTGTACAATAGTTGTAGACATAAGATTAATTCAACTTCCATGTTGATGATGAAATGGAGAGGTTGTTGATGTACCTATGTTGGCTATGTATTACTCTTTCTCTTCCTCTAATTTATTTGTGCTTGATGCATGTGTTGAGTTTATATGCACTGTGAGGACAATGTCAATGGGGGATTCAAGTGCAATGGTGGAAATTTGCTTGTCAGTGTTGTGGTCCTATGTAGGGGGATCCATGATTTGCATAAAAACGATATTGGCACAGATGACATTTTGTCTTTTCATGGTTGGAAGTATTGTGAGTGTCTCACCACTTAGTAGTGTCTTCCCTCTTCTTCCGCTAGTGGTGACCCTCTATCCTTCTTTTCTTTACATGAGGGATTTGTAAACTATGTGAAGTTGTTTGGATTTTAATGACACCATTTCATTTTGCTCTGCTTTCCATTATTGGTTGCATTGTGTTGTTGGTCATGTGGATCACTAGAAGGCTTGGTGCATTTCTTGGACTGGTGGTTTTGCTTAATTGTTGTGTGAATCCATGGGCATCTCCAAGTGTATATGACAATTAATAACTTCAACATTTAAAGATGTATTGGCATAAAATATTTGGTATTTGATAACAAAATTCATTTTTAAAGAGTTTAATAAACCTGAGAAAGAAAACAAATACTAACATAATCTAAAACATAAGAATAACAATGGCACATTCACACAATATACAAAAGATTTATCCTAGAAACCCTTAACCAAGAAAACTATCCTAGTTGAGAGTTGCACCCTCTCTATTTCGTATTGTATTAAATAAATCATCCACCATACCAATATCTAGGTATTCTACAACTTCAATCAACCCTAATCCCTTAACTAGGATTGGATTACAATAGATCAAACCATTCATTTGTGGGCCAACCCTTGAAACTCATCGGGATGTGACTAAGTCCACCTACAAAAGATACAACACATATCCAACATTCTCCCACTTGTTAAATACTTTATAAAAATGGGGTCTGGGGGAAGGCATTAATATGCTCAAGTGCTAAGGGCACTAATGCCCATTGATTCTCTACATAAATAGAATTTTGTATTACTAACAAACTTTGTCAATGAGGCTACGATATCCTTCAAGGTATCAACCTTCTCCAATAACATTTGTTATGTTCAACCGCGTCTCTAACAAAATGGTACTGCACATCAATGTGTTTTTTCTTAAAATCACAAGTAAGGTTCTTTGCCAAAAAAATTGCACTTGCACTATCACAACCTATCATCACTACTTTATGAACAAAACCAATACCTAAACACAATCTTTGCAACCATACATATTTCTTGCTTCCATGAGTGCCTACCATGTACTCATCTTTTGTAGTTGACAATGTAACTACATTAATTTTATACTCGCTCAAAACTCCCATTGCATGGGCAATGTTTGGTCCCATACAAACCATAACATACATCTAACTTCCAAGAGAACTTACATAGGGAACACGTGACATGTCCTCTACATCTTCTTGGGCCTTAGGACACTAATTTGCATACCTACATGAATAAGTACCTTAATTAATTTACTTCCATGCATATTAAACCTATATAATATCGTCTCAAAATTTTCCTCTAATTGATCCAGGTGTATATCGATGGCCACCCACCTTTTCCAACTGGCTCAAAACAGTTTTTTGACAATTTTGGCAATTTACTATTTTTAGCAGTTTTTAACTTCCGGGGCCATTTTGAGGGCCCAAATGAAGATTTTTCGAGATCAAGGTTCTCAATGATAGTTGAAGACATTATTGAGCCCCCAAAATGAATCTCCTCGATGATACCTTTCCAACGAGCTATCATACACCTAAAACAAAGATCGTATGCAAAAGTTACGACCTCGGGAAGTTGATGTACTAACTTATCTAAACAGGGCCCACGTGACTTTTGGCACTTCATCTCCTAGGGTTAGTTTTTTGGATGTCTAGGGTTTTTGGCATTCCTATTTATTGTAAAAAGGCCTTCAAAGCCTCATTGTAATCATCTTCTTGCGAATGCGAGTAGCTGTCACATCTCTTCTCAGAGATAAGCTGCCACCATTCTATCGAGTCTTTCACTTTGTATTTTACAGTCTCTGTACATTTATTTCATTAATAGAAATCGTGTATTACTATATATCTGTGTTTGTGGTTGCATCTTTGATATATTTATGTTATATTATTGAATATCTGCGATATCTCTGTGCATTTCTTTATTATATCTCCGATCTCATTTCGTGCCGAAAATAATCCGGATCACTAATCCAACTAGAGTTTCATGTTTGTCCAATCTCTTTTAATTTCCATGCCCAAAATAAAATTTGCAACACCAAGATCTTTCATATCAAACTTAGAAGACAAGTGAGTTTTGACATCCTTAAATTTTTTTCTTCTTGTTTCCAATTAGCGACATAGCATCAACATAGAACCACATATAAATACAATGAACACTAACCAACTTGGAATACATATAGTGATCAACTTTGCCTCATAAGAAACAAAGTCACATTATATATGTATCAAACTTTTGATATCACAATCTTGAAGATTGATTTAATCAAATACTTCTTCACCTTGCAAACCAACTCCTTCTTTCCCTTCACTGCAAAACCTTCTAGTTGTTTCATGTAGATTTCTTCTTCAAGCTCCCCAAGTAGAAATGTTGTCTTCACATTCATCTGTTCTACTTCAAGATCAAAACTAGTAGTGTTAAACAAAAGAAATCTTATTGAAGTTAATTTAGCGTCAGGAGAAAATATTTCACCAAAATCAGTTCCCTCCACCTAGGAATATCTCTTCACTACTTAGTGAGCTTTGTACTTCTCCACTTTACCTTTTGCATTCAACTTCTTCTTAAACACTTATTTTCTACAAATAGGTTTTCTTCTAGCTAGCAACTTGACTAGATCCCAAGCCTGATTGTTATCCAAGGCATCAATTTCTTCAACCATGTCCTTCTTCTAGTGTTTACTATCCTTTGAAACCATTCCCTCCCTAACAATTCTAGGATTATAATTAGTAATGTATCGAACACAACTACAACAAAATCAAGTGGGGTATATCTTTCTAATTGTCTTCTTTCTTGAAGCGATCTCCTCAAGACTTGAGTCAGAGATTCTTCTTCTTCTAGTTCATCTTCGTCTATTGAGATAGATTTTTCATCCTCCAACTCAAACTCTATTGTCTCTGGTTCTTCTTGCCTTAGTTGGACTTCCTATTTGGGAACAAGTTTAGTATCTCTGAATACTGCATCATGACTATAAACAATCTTCTTTGTTACTTGATTCCAACTCCTATAACCTTCTATACCATCTTTACAACCAACTTACTACTTCTTGACTATAAACAATCTTCTTTGTTACTGGATTCCAAAGCTTATAACCTTGTATACCATCTTTATAACTAATAAATATACATTTTTCAACTTTATTATCCAACTTACTCCTATCATGTTCCGAAATGAATCCAAAAAAAACTTTTCACCTCCACACTTTGAAATAAAAATTTAACTTAACTTGATTCAATGCCCAAAAGCTAAAAAAAAAACAAACAAACTAATAACTAATCTTAAAACCTTGGGACCATTTTCTATCACATTAAGAATTAAAAAAACATAGTCTTAAACCATAAAAATGTTTATGCACATATCATAAAAAGGACCTATTACAAACCTAAATATAAAATAAATAAAATATCTAGAAAACAGTCTAGATTTATAAGCCTAAATGAATTGAAATCGCCCCTAACTAATGATTCCTATACAAGAAGGCATAATAAACTTGTATGAAAATAATACCCCTTTCAAATATATATATATATATATATATATATATATATATATATATATATATATATCCCAAAGAGCAAGTGTGGAATTATGCAATGCACAGAATGATATAATACAAAGCTAAAAAGTCCTCATCATAATGTTTTGACCTTTGAATATCTTAGAGACATCATAGCATAATTGATCTTCATCATTGAAACATGATTGGATGCAGGGAGATCTCATTTATTTTTCAAAAGGTGTTTTGACAAAGTTGTTTTTTTAATGTACTTAATAATAATTATTAATATGCTCATCACTTTTTATGCAAACTAATTCATAGTCAATGTGTGGGAATTATTCATCTCAAACTTTGTATTTTTTCAATATACTTAATAATAATAATTATTAATATGTTCATCGTTTTTCATGCAAACTAATTCATAGTCAATGTTTGGAGTTATTCATTTCAAACTTTGTATTATTGCATTATATATTTTAATGTGGATGTGATATATATTGAAGTAGTAAAATTTATTATGATTTAGTTGCTAATTGGTAATATGAACAATTATTATTGGTTATTTATTTGTTAATGTATGTTGAGTTTATTATTATTATTTAAGGAAAATTATGTTATTTGAAATGATTAGTTAATGATTCATAAGGAATGAGATATTCACTTTTGGTTTTGGGCCATTAACTTATTTATTTATATTGGAGGAAAAAAAACTCTAGAAGCTACATCTAATGAAATCATGTGATTATTATTAGCATGCAATCTTAAACTTATACATAAAACTAAATACTATCTTTAATTACAATTTACCTTCAATTAAAAATATCATAAACATACTAAAATATTATGTTTATGAAAAATCAAATTTAAATTATTATTTAAATATAAATATATAAAGTTTATAATCTTCATAAACATACTAAAATACTAAAATATTATGTTTATAAAAAATCAAATTTAAATTTTTATTTAAATAGAAATAAATAAAGTTTATAATCTTCATAAATATAGTAAAATATTATGTTTATGAAAAATCAAATTTAAATTATTATTTAAATATAAATATATAAAATTTATAATTTTCATAAACATACTAAAATTATTATATTTATGAAAAATCAAATTTAAATTTAAACTATTATATTTATGAAAAATCAAATTTAAATTTAAATTTATAATCTTTAAATGTTATGAATTCAAATTTATGACTATTTTAAAATGTTAAATAAAAATTTAAAAAATATAACTCAATCAATAATATATATTTTTAAATTTATAATCTTTAAATGTTATGAATTCAACTTTTTATGACTATTTTAAAATATTAAATAAAAATTTAAAAAATATAACTCAATCAATAATATATATTTTAATGAAAATTGATTTTGAATTTGTATAATGTATACACAAATCATCAGCGCTAACGCAAGTACCTTAAGGTATGAGTCAAAGATCATGAAAATAAGGTTTAGTTAATAATATTCGCTTTAAGAAAAACATGAATATATAATATGTAGATAGAAGTCATTATTAATCCTCACTTTAATACATAAATTAGTCATTATTATATAAAATTATAAGCTTCATCCATAGTTATTAATGCAATATTGATTTAATTATGATGGCTATCATAAATCTACTTTTGGGAGTTGAACTCATAATGTTTCTTTGAGTACAAGGAATCATCATTGAACTATAACGGGTGACTATTTAATCAATTATTGATTAATTAATTCACATTAGTAATCGAGTTAAAAGGGTATGGACAAACTATTTAATCCATTATTGATTAATTAATTCACAATAGTAATCGAGTTAAAAGGTAAGGACACGAGGTTCGAGGAAATTTATGAAGTATTTAATGATAGTAAATGAAAATAAATAATAATATTAATAATGTAATTTAATTAGAAATTAAATTGATGTATTGATTTTTATTATTTATAAAATAAAAGATTATTTTTGGAGTATGATTTAAAATTGTTTTTATTTGGTTAAGAGTTAGTCTTTTTTCGATTTAAAAAACAGGTTAATAGTTCAAGATCCAGAGGTTTTTAGTATAGTGAAAGTCTATCTTCTCATAGAACATCAAAGAGTTATTTCAAGTGACATGGTTTTTCTTGAATAATAACAATGATAAATTAACTTATATTAATGAATAACAACCAATAATAACTGTCTTTGTCCCCATTATTAATTTACAACTAAATTATGATAAATTTTCCGCTTGTAAAAGAAATAAAAAATTATTTTCATATAATTATTTATTTTATTAAAATAATTTTTATTTTTATAAAAAATTAATAGTTTTAACCGTTTAAATTTACTTACACCGTTGGGAGAGACCCATGATTCCTTAGGATGTTTTTACCTCGGTTTCATTTTATGGAATCACCTTACTATGGTAAGTGGGATGTAGTAAAGGAAATGGGACCCACCAAGCCACCAAGCCAAATCCAGGAACCAATACGGGTCAAACTTTTCAATGGCATGGGCATATTCCCAAATGAACACGGCTGTGCTGTGTGTGTGTTGATAAGGGTTGAATGAGTAAAGTATAGAAGGCTAACAAAAGGGAAGGATAACTCATTCAAAGAGTCCAGCTTAGCGTTTAAGGTTTCAAATTTAGAAATAAATATATGCAAAAGTCGAAGCATGTCTCAAATGAAATGAAAGCGCATTATTTTGCATTTGCTTAGCTTCCAAGACTATGTCAGATTATAGTGGAGGCCTTGGCATCATGGTTGTAATTAAATAGGGAGTTGGATCACATGATTTAGGATTAATTTTTAAATTATATATATATTTTGATTTGTTAAGAGTAAATATGTTATAAATTGGGATTTGAATTTGGATGGGGAAGATAATAATTTTTCTTTATATTCAATTTTGATGTTTACCTTTATACTTAAAATAAATTATGATATATAGATATTTTAATTACTCTTTAATATTTTGTATATTCTATGGAGGAATATAATACACCCTCAAATTTAAATAATCCTTTTTGCACCTTGGAACCTTAATATTTTAAGTTTCAACATCTCCTTCTTTTTCCCGCCCACAAAGTGTTTTGCCAATAAATATATAGAGGTTTTAATACTCTTTCCTTCATTTATGGCTTTGTCCAAGTTATAAGGAGAAAGCTATTAAAAAGCAAGAAAGTATCAAACATTTAAATTTGTATATATGAATGAATGAATGAATCTATTTTTAAAGTCACAGCTAAGCCACACCAAATTGGTGTATGAGACCCCCTTGTTTGTGGGACAAGGGATCCCCCTTCGCCCAATGATTTGACTGGTATGGTAAAGTCTACGAAGGTATACATACCCTACCCCCCTCTGGATTTGAACTTGTGACCTCTTAAGAGGAAACACATGTTCTTAACCATTAGGCCCACTCATGCATATATACTTATATAAGAATAATATTTAGTTCGATGGAGCTTCTCAACAAAAATTTTGTGGAGGAGGAGGACTCCTCTTTCTTTCAGCTTCACACTACTTTTCTATGACCTTTGGTATTGGGCCAGGAACAAACAACTTTGCAGAACTTTTGAGTCTTAAACTACTCATTGTTTTCGTCATTGAAAAGGTTTGTCTCTCTTTAAAAGTTTTTGGGGACTCCTTAAATGTCATAAACTGGATAAAAGGCACCCAAAGATGGTTAAACACAAGACTTGATGCCTTAGTGGAAGCCATTGCTCGTTTACAGACCTCTTTTGACACTTTTGTTTGTCAACATGTCTACAGGGAAAATAATAAAGTAGCGGACCAACGATCGAAAGAGGGGATTAATTTGGCTATGGGCCAATGGAAAATAACCAAACATCAAAATGATCAAGCATATGAATATATGCATCGGCCTTTTTTGGACTAAACAACATACATCATCAAAAGTTTTATTTGCATCCTTTATGCAATGATATATCCAAAAAACAATCCTTAATGAGGACCGAACGAAGCACATTCTACGGTACATGTGTACAAAAAGTCTAAAGAAATAGAAGTTTATTTTTGTGGAAGTTACAAAATGCAGAAGCATTCTTTAAATGCAAAAGATAACAATCAGCTATAGACTCCAATGTGTTAGCACTAGAAGTCACCTTCAGATTGCATTGAAGGTAAGCCCAGTACCCATCAGTTTATATGTCACATGTAATTGAGTTTTGAGTGGTCAAATGGAGAAAACTCAATAATAATAGCATTCTAACTCATAAATCTGAACTAGCATGCACCAGCCATTGAGGTCTTGAATCAACTTCAGTCAGTAAGTTGGAGTAAGGGTGAGTAGGAGGAAGATTTAGTGAGAAAGGTGTAGAGGTCCGCTATGAACATCAGATTTTCCAGCAGCCCAGGCAGGAAAAACTTAAACACAAGGACCTCTTGGATTCAAATTTCAAGGAAGCTGAAAGAAATCATAAAAATACTATAATCAAACATTTATCATGATATAGTTACAACAATCCATGTGAATCAATCAAACACGAACTCTCTCAGTATCAGAGGCAAATAAGATGGAGTAAGAAAGCTAACTTAGATTAACCAAGATGTCTAAAAAATAAATACATAACCAGAGAACCAGTTGTTCTCAATCAAAATATTACAATAACAGGGAGCCTAGCTTAACCATTTGACCTTAACAAAATATCAAAACTGCCTATATATACTAAAATGATGCAACCACTAGGAATGTGATCAGATCATTACCTTCAAAGCCTTCAGTCGACGCCCTCTCTGTCAAGTTGTGCAGACCTCATTATGTCAGACGCGAGCTAGGCATAATTATGTGCTTTATAGGAAAAATTGCCCATAAGGAAGCTTTGGATCGTAAGTGTGCCTTCATGGCTGCTCTTTGCAACATTTTCTATTTATGGGATGAGGCAAGGTCTCAATTGTTGCCCACAATCTTCAATAACTGTCTTCATTGGGATTAGGACTGGGCCTGACACCCGTAATTGTTCTCAGACGGTGCCAATGACTTCTGCGAGTCCATCCTGACGCCTCGAGGCCATGAATGGTCTTTGTCTGTGACCAATGTGAGCTTTGCAGGTGGCAGTTTGATAGCATATGCGCAGGGGTGATGTGGGCGAGGTGCTTGGCGAAAACTCGCATGGCCCAACGAGTGAGCGACGACCATGTGGAAGGAAGTAATTGGGGGAGCGGAGGTTGGGACGAGGTTGCGGTGGCAGGGGAAAGTGGAATGTGAGTGGGATAGGTGTCTGGAGGTGAGAGGAGGTATCAGGAAGGGAGATGTGATAGGTGGAGAGAGGGTGCTTGAGCTGCTTAGGCCTCCAATCTTTTCGTTTTCCCTGTGGAAATCATGGGCAGAATGCCACATGATTTACACCATAATGCTCTTGAGGGTAAACCTAAATTTTTGTCTGATTCTTAAGAAACGGTCTGCAGATCCTTGTGTTAACACAATGTAATAGAATACACCAAGAGGTGTATATACAAAATGTAATTTTGTACACCACGATGTAATAAAATTACGCTTTTTTTCCTTGGAAAAAAATTAAGAATCAGATTTAGTTTATAAAGTATCTTTATAAGGAGAAAATGATGACAAATAATTTTCTAGTTGTAAAATTTATAAATTGATAATTTTACTCTAAGCCAATGTTCTAGTTTCCTTTCTCCAACTGTATGCATTCCACAACTATATGCATAGTTATAAAATTCGATTTCATCCACCAAACAAACTCGAAAATTTGTTGTCTTGGGAGTGATTAGCAAGGTCTCGATTCACCATTTTACAAGAAGCATAACCTCTTTTTACACAAGTTTTATAGCTTGGTATTTACTTTTATTGCCATGATGTTTGGGACTTGGCCTTCAAGTGTGAAATATCTTATGGAAAACATTATTCATTACTTTTACTGCCTGGTTCGATGGAGCTGCCCAGATGGGCGGTAAAAAATGTGGAGCTGGTGGTATCATAAAGACACCAAACTTGCTAGTATACACATGGTTATTAAATTGTGGCAAAGGCACAAATAATAGAGCAGAATTATTGGGCGTTTGGGCGTCCCTTAGACTGACACTTCATCTATCCTTTCGGAGAATTCAAATCCTGGGGGACTCAAAAGTCATAATTGATTGGCTAAATGACAGAGCCAGATTCCAATCGAGCTCATTGGAGGGATGGAAGGACAAAATAAAAGAATTGATCAAATCCTTTCAGGATATTAGTTTTGATCACGTCTATAGAGAGTTTAACATAGAAGCTAATAATCTTTCAAAGTTGGCGCTGAAGGAACCTATTGGTAGAATCATCTTTTCACAGTGGATAAATGGGGATGAAGGACCCAACCATTTTCTTAGTCTTTACTTATCAATCTGTCAGTGGTCCTTTAGGTTTTCTCATGGTAGATTCTCTTTTCTCAGGACATCTTGATTTTTGGAGATCTTTTTTTAAGAAAATCTCAGTTTATAGTTATGGAGAACTAGTCATCCTTTTTGGATTCCAAAGATGTTTCTTTATCTTTGTAATGAGATTATAGATTCCCCTGTTTTTGTTTTTTTGGGACTATCCAACACATGTTATCGATCTTTGTCGATGGATTTGATATGTAAACAAATTATATCATCTTAATATAATTGGGTAAATTTTCTATTGGAAAAAAAAAAGGTCATGGCCAAGCCAGACACCAAATTGATATATGAGACCTCCTTCGCCCAACAATTTTACTAGTAAAATCTACGAAGATATATATGTAACCTCTTAAGAAAAAACACATATTTTTAACCATTAGACCCACTCGAAGTGTATATGATATGAAATTTGAATTCAAACTTAGAAACTAAAGCTATGAATAAAATATTTAAATTGAATGTCAAATTCTAACATCATTCACAACCATTCAAATTATACTTAATTAATAAATAAAAAAATTAAAATTAAGCTTTTCCAATGTTTTAAAAAGTGACATTCTTCATTCACTTGTTTATAGACCAATTTTAGAATAAAAGGCACAATGTGTAATTACCAATACTTCACTAATAATAAGTCGTTTAAATATATATTTTTTGGCCAATTACAAAAGCTCGAGAAAGAAATATCTAAGAAAGGTTGAGTCAATGTAACTTTTTTGGTGTCGAAGGTCGATAAAGAGAGTTGTAGACGGTTGACTTAAAAATATACCTTTCCATTAGTGAAAAGTTTATAATGAAACTTTGGAATTTAATAAATGTATAAAGTTAAGAAATATTTTAAGTTAATGTAGTTTAATTTTTTTTTATTATAGATATTTAGTTTTGGAGTAAGATTTAAAAGTGTTTTTAATTAGTTAAAAAAAAAATTAGATATAAAGAAATAAGTTGGTATTTGGTAAGAGTAAAATTTTATTTTTTTAAAATTAGTTGGTAATTTTAGGTAATTGGTTTTTTTTAATGACAGTAATAAATTTATTTTTTTTAAATAAAAAAGTGGAACCTGCTATATTAGATAGACAAAACTTTTACAGAGTTATACAAAAAGAGTGAGACTGGTATCACCCGAAATGTTGCCGATTATCGGAAACCAACAAGTATAGGGATAGAGTAGCAATAGCATTATAAAACATAAAAACGGATTGGCATCTGTCTTGCCCGGAGGAAACCAGGACAGATGTCTGTGGTCTAAGTACATATAAAACAGTAACATAAAAACTAAGAACCAAGATAACATAAAAACCTAGGTGCCTGGTGACCTGTCATCCTCGTCAGTCTGCCGCGTGGTCCCAACCGGGATGGCGAAAGCTTGCGCGCAGAGGGGGCATTTCCGCTTGGCCTGTGCGTTGGAAAATGCGTCGAGGAACATGTCCATTCTCTGACCCATGCAGAGGGCTCGATGTTCCAGATCAGCCAAGTGTCCATGGAGGTCGAAAATGAGAGCGAGGTGTTCATCCCGGATGAGTGAGCCATGCACGCTGCCACCCTCGTCCACCGCCACTCCAGAGCCCGCATCTAACATCCGCTGTTCCGCAGCAACTTCTGCAACCTTCGTGCCCGCTTCTCTCACCTGGGCATTATGGCAACTGCAATTATCGTCACCAGGCCAGGGTATTTCCTCCACGAGACAACCGGGGGTGTAATCATCCAGTGCCAGAATGGGCTTGCAGTCCTCTGTCTTGGTTGCCACTCGGGTGAACTTCATAGTCGCCAGGTCCTCCACAAACGGGATTTCCTCCACAATGCAGGGGGGAAACTCCTCCTCAATACCGACTTCCTGCCTCGCTCCCGGCTCTTTCTCCTTGACATCACGGCTGCAACCAGCTCCAGACTCAACAATGGTGGCAAGCTGAGCTCGTTTCTCGACTCTGGCTCTCTTCTGAAGAATTGATGTTGCAAGAGCCAAGGCCCGTTCGAGTTGTTCCTTACGAAGCCGCTGCGCCTTATGCGCCTCCCAGGCCGTGCCACGACGAGGTCTACCTCTCTTACGGGCCATGAAGAAGGCGCAAAGCAATTACCGGTGAAGGCAGAAGAGCAGTTGCAGGTACGAATCACATGCGAGCGAGCTCAGTCTCGTTAAATTCAGAAAGAAATGTAGCGAGAGAGCAGAATGCCAGAATGCCAAATGCGCGGTGAATGCAAGACCACACCAGAGCATCCGGGCTATAAACAAGGCTGAGGCAGGTGCAGACCTGCTCTTACCGGGCGAATTGAAAACGAAATGAACAGGAGCCAAGGCCATCCTCTCGCAATTATCCTTTTCCATTACTGAAGCACTAAAATCGTACATTGTCGCTCGAGGGAAAGGTCCCTCCATCTTGAAACTGCAGCGATGGCCATCCCCCATCGTTTAAGTCATGCGCGTGGGTGGCGTCCGTAGACATTTATGCCTGGACCGAGTGCGGATCCACCTGTCTCCCTATAGCTGCGTGTCACCCCATCCGGGGCTATGACAGTAATAAATTAATCCATATTCGTGATAATAATGAATAATAACTATCTTCACTATTAATTAATAACTTAGTTATAATAAGTTTTATCACCTTAAGCTTGGAGAGTTATCTTAATTGGTTTAGAGCCACATTTGAGATCTTTCCTGCTTGTTATTAGTTCTACTCTCTTGATCTTTCTTAATCCCTTTGGAAAAAATTATCACCTTAAATAAATATATAAATTAAAAAAAATCTATATTATATATAAATTTAGAAAAACTAACATAGAATTTTCCAATTCAAACTTATATATGAATAATTATTATAAAAGATTGTTAGTGATGTTAGAGTTTGTAGATTAGAGGTATTGTTTGGGGGGAGGATTTCAACATTGAAGAAAGACTATGAAGAGAAAGGAAGATAAATGAATTAAGGAAATAATATTGTACACATAAGGGAAGATGTGTACAATCACTAAGCAATCTTATGGTAGGTAAAGGTAATTGGAATTAATATTTATAGATGAATATAAAGTCCAAAAGAATAGATGAAGCATTTCTAGTATGCAAAAGGGAATATGAGCATTGATTTGATTTGTTATGATACATATTAAGTTATAAGATTATAAGAAGTATTTGTATATATAAAAAGGAAATAGAGGATTGTAATTAAGTGTTTTGAGAGGTAAGAGTATTTAGAAGTAATACTTATTAATGGATATTTAGTTTGAACGAATAAATGAAACATTATTGTTTATAAGAAGGAAATAAGCATTAGAATAAGTGATCTCATAAACAAATGCAATTTTTTTAAAGACCTAGGGGAATCAATAACTAGTCAAGGTTACTTAGGCAAGAAGGTTCAAATTCGATTGATTTCCATTATAAACCCTAGGCTATGTGCAATAGTGTTTGAGGCACACTTAATAAGAAACTCGAGCCTTAAACAAGGGTTGAGACATCCCATTGGGGGTGCCCACCCTTTCAACTTAGACACAACAAGCTAATGTCTCATTGGGGATTTGAACTCAAGTGGGGAGAGTGCAAAACTTACATTTCAACCATTCGAGTTATTGCCCCTCGACGACAAAGGTCATTAATTTTAATGGAATCATTCTCTTATGCAACAAGGGAAAAACTGACTACAACTAAATGATCTCATAGGCAATGGTAATCGAGATTAATGTCTATTGGTGAATATTAGACTCTAAAAAAATGATGCATTCTCATACACACAAGAGAAGATGGAGATTGCAACAAAATGATCTTGTAGGCATAAACAATCAGGATTGATACCTATTGACAAATACTCAACCCAAAAGAATAGAGGAATAATTCTTGTATACAAAAGGAAAGAAGGGGAATGCAATTAAGTGATAGGTTCAATTCCCGCAAGTGACATGTTGAGCTCTTAAATGAGCACACTATTGAAAAAGCCTTGACTTTCTATGAAATCTAGTTTACCTCGGGTACCATCCTTGAAATGATGGGAAGTGCCCGGTGAGTTTCCCTAGGCTCTATTCCAAAGTAAAAAAAGAAGTACTGGGCTCAAAAGAACAAAAGAAGTATTTGTTTGTGCAAAAGGGAAGATAAACATTGTAGCTAAACAATTTCATATTGAAATATAAAAGTTTAATGAAGGCTAAGCATTTTATGCGTTCAACCTCTTTTGGTTTGCCATCATCGAAGTCTAGTTAGGCAATCTTTGCCAAAATTGCAATTTTGGATTGATGAAATTGTTGTTTTTGATGCAAAATTGGATTCACCACTCTTAAATACCCCTATTGCGACTATAGTGTGCAATTTTAAAATCTAATATGTACAATTCCATCAATCCAAAATAGTTCTTGTTGGATTTTAGGCCAAAAATGTCTATTTCTCTTCCCATTATTTTGAACCACTAGAAAAGGACTCAACTAAAAAAACAAACCACAAAGATCCTTTTTCTTCGTAGAAAGAAAAGTCAAGTTTTTCCATACTAATCATCAATCTTCAATCATTGGACATTACAGGGTAGTGTTTTTTCATATTAATCATCAATCTCCAATCATTGGACATAACAAGATAGTGTTTTTTCATATTAATCATCAATCTCGAATCATTGGACATTACATGATAGTGTTTTTTCATATTAATCATTAATCTCCAATCATAAAAATAGTAAATAGTATTGAGCTTACCATAAACACTACAAAGTTCCTTGGTATTTGTCCCAAAGAAACAATGTAATTCAGGCAAAAGCTTTGATCACAAAAAGATCTAACAAAGAATGACATAGTGTTGAATAAAAAAGAATGTAGTCCCACAGTTTCACATAACTACACTACAATCCAAAACAAAATATCCATTAAAAAAGGAGTGGCATAAATCCTTTACAAAAAGGAGAAAGAAAAACCACTTACTTCATACGATGATTCCTTGATCTCATCCCTTTGAACTAGGCGAAGGAAAATCCAAATGAATGAAATTTACACGCTTATCTCTAAAGAAGAAACCCTAAAATATTTAGGATGACATTGAAGATTGTTAGAGCACACATGAAAAATCGATGAAGACAAGAAAAAAAAAACATTCTATCAAGGAAATTATCTCCGACACAAACTGCCCAATAAACAACTTCTCAGATGATCGAAGTGAAGAAACTAAATCCTTTTTTTCTTTTTAAATCTAGAGGAATCAATGGCTCGCTGATATTATCTAAGCAAGGCCTAGGTTCAAATCCAACTGGCTGCAACTATAACCTCTAGGCTATAATGGGAGGAAAGCCAACAACTCGCAAGCCAACGCCTAGACTTAGCAAGGATCGAGACATTTGGAGACACACCTGCGATCATGAAGGAGCCTACCCTTCTAGCCTTATCGTAACAGACTAGAGTCTCATCGAGGATTTGAATCCGAATGGAGAGAGTGCAAGACCTATCTCCCAACCATCTCGTCAAACCTCCTCAACTTGAAGAAAATACATCCCTAATAATCAAAGCATAATTTGAAAAGCATGAATCCTATTGAAAAAACATGACCTAGAGAGCCACATCCCCCTAGTTGGAAGAAGATGACTAAGAACCACATCCCCCAATGCCTAACAAATCTATCAAGTTAAACTTTTTTACTTTTATTTCGACTTTTAATGGAAATTCGAAACAAAGAAGCATACTCCCTTCGACTTATACCTATCAAGTAATACGACGCCAAAATTTAGATCTAGTGGAGAGGTAAAATAGTGAAAAGCAACCATCTAGATAGTGATGGTGGGGATGGGATGGGATGAGTTACGTTGAGTCACACTTTCCAAAACCTTCTTCTAAAGTTTGGGTTGGTGATAGAGAACCAATAATATTACTCCACGTGTCGAAACACACTCTTGGAGTGGGAGCAAGTGGTGGCGTTGGATCTACCGCCCAAAGTTCCAATTAAATCAATAATAACAAACCCACTTCTCATGTAAACCTTTTCACACATTTAATCGACTCCAATAAACAATTCAAATTAATAATTCCCAAAAAGATTCTGCATACGGCGTATATACGGTGATCAGGATTTGAATCTAACCAGGGTTGGGGTCGGGGTTCGGATCAGGGTTGGGTTAGGGTTCGGTTGCCCCTTTAGTCAACTCTGACGGAGGCCGGCGCTTGTTACGGCTCGCCGGACGGAACTGCCAGTTGGGGCGACGTTAAGGGAAAGGAAAAGACGACGTGAAAATAGGGAAAATGAGCACCAACGGGATTTTTTTCCCGTCAGTTGTCGGAGCAGATAGAGATAACAGAAACAGACTTTAAGTGCGGTAGGATTTGAATCGTCATGTCTAGTTTGCTTTGTGGGTTCACATTCCCGACGTGCTCGGAGAATAGCAATACCCTGGTGGAATGAAAGAGAAAATAATTTGAAAAAAAGAGAGAAAGGGAGCTGGAAAGATGGGAATTGGAATGGAATGATGACGGCATTGATACCGGGAGCTTGAGGGTGCACGGGAAAATATCTCAGCGACCAAAAGGGTGCTGGAATCTGGTCTCAAAATTACGTCTTGCCTTCTATTCTCGGAATTACAGGCCGTTTTGTGGGTGTGTTTTCTCTACCCTTTTTTAGTGTACGGTGGTCTATTAGTTGGGTTTGGATGGGCATTAAACAGAGGGGGCTCCTTATTTTATGATATGAACTGGTCTAGTGCCTGAGCTAGTTAAGTGGAGAAATTTAAGGCAGTGAGGCTAGAAGAAGAAAAGATTAGTAGGAGGCTACTTCTTCATCTTTGAGTTTGTTGGGGGCACTAAGAATAGAGAAGGAATGTGGACATCGAGGAGTAATGGTGTGGATGTATGCAGGGAGCACGCAGGCCAAATTTGGACTTGACCATCTTTTTCTGTGACTGCTGCTCAAGATCAATCTGCATGATGTTTGTTTCTTTATGCGGAATGATTGAAAGTTGATACTGGGCAGTGTATTATTTAGTGGAGTACAAGATTATTTTAATTTAATAGATCTGAATATTTTATTGCCATGGAATGGACGAGTCACGAGGGCAGCTGTATGTCCATTTGGATTGTTGTTTAGGCAATAGTTTGTTCAGCAGGAGCGCAGGAACGAATACCCATGAAGTAATATTATGGTTTGTGAAGCTTCAAGGATTGCAACAACATGAGTGGCTGCTTGGGGTAATTGTCTAGTAGGTATGGTTTGCAGGAATGGCTTCTGTGCAGCTTTAAATCTGATGGAAGAAGACTAGGACTATATATTTCTTTCACAGCTGGATCAGATTGATTGGGGTCGCTGTAGGCATAAAGGCCCAGTGCACATGGACAGATGATGCAGTGGGCACCAGGTAAATTACTAATATCTGATCTACCAGCAAAATGGCCTCATTTATTTGTCATTAGGAGTATTATTGCAATGGCAGTGGCAGGTGTAATGCTTAATAAACTAGAGTAGTAGTGCTGTAAATGCTGCTTTTTAAAGTACACAGACAGAGTAGGGGATCAGCGGCCTTCCTCCTACTACATGGTTTCTATGGCACATTCAAAATGTTGGAAATGGGCTCTACTGTTATTGTTGTCTCTGTTGATGAATTTGGGAGGTGAATGCAGCAACTTCCATTCAACCTCACAAGATGTTTTCTTGGCAGAAGGAGGTCCTGGCCAACAGGCGGTCTTAATTGACAGGTCAGAGCTAAGTGCTCTTTTCAGCTTGAGGTCTTCCTTGGGGTTGAGGAGCAAGGAGTGGCCTAAGAAGGTCAATCCCTGCACAATATGGATAGGGATTGAATGCAGGGAAGGGCGTGTTATATCTATAAACTTGTCTGGATTCAAGAGGACAGTAGTGGGGTCACGGAATCCACAATTTGCCGTCGATGGTTTGCAGAATCTTACGTTTCTGGAGAGATTCAATGCGTCTCGCTTTCTCTTGCCTGGCTCCATACCGGTATGGATTGGCCAACTCAGTGCATTAAGGGTTCTGGATCTCAGCTCAGCGTCTGTCAATGGTGGTCTGCCTCGTTCACTTGGTAATTTATCCAATCTGAGTGTGCTAATGCTGTCGCAGAACAATATCACAGGACCCATTCCTTCAACGCTTGGGCAGCTATCCAGCTTGACAACTCTGAATTTGTCATCGAATAATTTGACCGGACAGATACCTAGTAGTTTATCCAATTTGGCAAATCTGTCTCTTCTCGATGTTTCTGCAAATAAGTTGCAAGGTCCAATTCCTGACACAGTTGGAGGTCTGTCAAATCTGACACAGCTGAAGCTGGACAAAAACAACTTCAGTGGTTCCATTCCCAGGCAGTTGGGCGATCTCTCTTTGTTGAAGAACCTTGATCTGGGTTCCAATAATCTCTCTGGTCCCATTCCAAAGGAACTCGGAAGACTTGCCAATCTGAGTAATTTGGTTCTTGCAAACAATTTTCTCAGTGGCGTTATTCCTGATGACATTTTCAAATGTATTGAACTCCGAGCACTTGATTTGGCTCATAACAGTTTGTCCGGAAATTTGTCTACATCCCTTGGTTCACTGACTAACCTGCTTTCTTTAAACGTTTCATACAACAATTTGACACAGCCTTTGCCAAGTTCCATCTCAAGTTTGGTCAATATCACAGATGTGAATCTATCTCATAATCAATTTTATGATTCCTTTCCATCTGGACTTGCAAGTTTTCCTCAATTAGTTGCGTTAGACCTGTCATATAACTTCTTTGAGAAAAAATTACCCATCTTTGTCTCTTCCACACTAGTGCCAGATAAAGAAGAAAACTGTTTACAGGGAGAAGTGAAGCAGCGGACGCTTTCCGATTGCAGAACATTCTATGCTTCAAAGAGTCTATCTTTTGCTGGGTTTGAGTCTACAAGTCCTCCAAATCCCTCTCCTCCACCTCCATTTGAGATCTCTGCTAAAAAAAATACACGTTTGGGACCAATATTAGGAGGGGTGTTTGGTGGCTTGGGCCTCGTCCTACTTGTGATAGTGTTTGTTTTCTTTGTCCTTAAACATGAGAGAAGGGTTGCCGTTGGACACACAGAAAGAGATGTAAATCCTTCAGTTCGCAGAGGAGGCCAGTCAGTGGTTGGAATTTCAGTTAGCTTGTCAAGCCTCGGAGAGTCTTTTGCTTATGAGCAGTTGCTTCAGGCAACGGAAGAGTTTAATGCTTCTAATCTCATAAAGAATGGCCACTCAGGAGATCTCTATCAAGGGTTGTTAGAAGGTGGTGTTCCTATTGTTGTAAAAAAGATTGATTTAAAATCATTCAGAAGAGATGGATATCTTGCAGAGTTGGATGTATTTGGGAGGGCCTCACACACAAGGTTAGTGCCTCTTTTAGGTCATTGTTTGGAACGTGAAGATGAGAAGCTTCTTGTCTACAAATACATGCCAAACAGAGATCTTTCTTATGCCCTTTACAAAAAGGGCAGCTCAACAGAAGATACTTTACAGTCACTGGACTGGATAACACGTCTCAAGATAGCAATTGGAGCAGCTGAAGGTCTCTCATTTCTCCATCATGAGTGCACACCGCCCCTTGTTCACAGGTTTTTTCCACTCGTTCACAACCCTTATTTGGAGGATAAAAGCTTGCAGTTGGTACTAATATTTTCTGTTTTTTGGAAGATGTGCAATCTCTGCCCTGATATGGCTGTTATATACTAAATTTGGAAATCAATTTGTGCCATTTTATTCCAAAAACTGTATACATGTGTGAGAGAGTTTAGTGCATTCCCAAATCTTAAAGTCACACTATTGCAATTATGCCCATTTGAATGTGGCCTATGGGAAAATTTCCATTGTTTTTGCTTCATCTAGAATTCCTCTTTGTTCCCTTTTTCTGCATATCTTTAATTGCGATGCGGCCTGCCATTCTTTTTCTTCTTTCTTTTTCATATTTGAGGTAAAATATTATGCCCACAGATTATTGTGCTCAGAAAAAATCAGATAATCGTTGTTCTTTTCTATTCAATATTAGTACACACGTTCATTATCTATTCTCTCCAGTATTGAGACAACATTGAAATCCACATAAATCTTTTGTTTTGCCAATAGTTTTAGTTTTTGATGTATGTTCCCTGGAGTTGCCAATCAGAAGCGACCAGAACATAGGAGTATTATACCATGCATACATGTTATTGTGTTGTACAGGATTCTTAGAGAACACAGCTGAATAAAATATTATGTATTGTGTGCAAGGGCCCTACAATACTAACAATCATGGAAAGTTTTTATTTGAATAATCTTGTAACTAATCCTGTGTTGGAACTTTTGTTTCTTTAGAAAAGACCCATTGAAAACCAGAAAAATTGTCTCTGTTGATCATCATTTCTACCGTTGATATATTCATGGTTAGGATTTGTATAGAGGAATCATATCTATAAATAGATATAAATAAATCCTATACATGTGTGCATGAGATGCCAGATATTTTATTAGATTTGATTATATGAAACGATGTTCATTAATCAATAAGATCAGAGGTTGTTGTTCATGGCTAGAACTTTTTACTCTTAGGGTTTTAGAACAATGATCTTAGGCTTTTTAGAGAACTTTTAATCTAGGTTTTATACTAAGTTCTTTTACTTTGAGGATTTCTAAGTGGTGTGATTTAGGACCTTAGATTGTTTGTGACAGAATCATTATGAACTTGACATTTGTTTATAATCCACTTAGTGAAAAGGTTGTTTGTGATTCATAAGAGAATTGATAATTAAAAAACTAGGGTTGACTCTATTTAGATCGATGTTTTAAAAAACAGTTGATTTCTACCGGTTTGACCCTAAAAGAGGACAAACCGGCCCTTGAGCTAGTTCGGTCACTAGTTTTGTATCGAATTGGCTGGTTCTGTATGGAATTGGTCAAACTGAATTGTTTATTGGTTTGGTATGGAATCGGTTAGACCGATCGATTCCATTGGTTTACATTGATGTACATGAATATATATATATATATATATATATATATATATATTATTAAATTATTTATATTTTGTGTGCTTTTTAGTAACTAGTTCATAAATCAAGATTGCTGACCAATTTTGAGTCAATTCTGATTTGAGTTACTCTGACCTTCGATTGATTCCGAGTCCGATTTTGACTTTTAGAACATTGATTTAGATATAGTGGTTGGTTTTGAAGGATCTTCTAAATCGTATTTAATGGATATTTCAAAGGCATTTTAGATTTTTCTAGGTTTAATACATCAAACCTTGATAAGGTTTTATTTGCTGATTGAATATATAGGCACCATAGATAGCTTCATGTTTTCACTTGAAATTGGAACTAGGGACTTGTTACTTGCCTTTTTTCATTTCCATTGCCTCACTCCTTTTTAAGTTCAAGTCATTAGTAGATAATGCATTGCTAATGACTTTTTATATATTCATAATGTAGATAGGTTCAATTGATTGGCCAAAGTGTTTTTCTTTACCACCTTACACCATCAGATATATCATATTACAATTGCTTTCAAGAAGGATCACTACAGAATCTCTCAGGGTTGGAAATGACAAATAGAGATTAAGACTGAATGATCAAATTAGTGAGGGCTTGAACCGCCTCTTGAGCCCCCTCCAAGGACAACCCTCTCCCAAGAGACTTTGAGGAACTCTTGTCCCATACCCTAGATTAGATGTCACAGGACCAATAGACAATGTAGCTCTAAGAGATCACAAAGCCAGTGACAAACTCTATCTATTCAAAGTACTAGTCCCCTACACTTTGTCAGGTAGACAATCATTGATTTAGAGCCCCCCTCTCCAACCTTGAGTGGTAGGGGTGGTGGCGCTCTTTGTGCTGAAGCACACCCTAAGATTTCACCTAGGATTATGCATCAGGGGCACCTCAGTGTTGGTTATTCTTTGAAGGACCTTATTAGATAGTGTATTGGCCCCATTAGGGCTTAGAGGTTTTCCTCCCTTTTCTTTAGGTCTCATTCCCCAACTCCAATCATAGTCACCAGGTTCGACGAATATCAAGGTTGAAATTTGAAATTTGTCGAACTTCAAGCCAACCCGAACAAATTCGTTACAATTTAGCTAATTTCAAGTCAAATTTAAAGCTGATTTCAAATTCGAACAAATTCTTGGTTAAATTCGCCTGTGTTTGTCTAAATTTTGTTGACATTCAATTCAAATTCGTTTTTTTGGAGTTAAAAAGACAAAAACTAACACAAACCCTAACTAAGTTTTCCAACTGCATAGCAATACTCCTCCCTATGCATATCTTTCCTCCCGCTTGATGCCGTGTATCATTCCTTCTACACTCCAGTCTCAAATTTCAATACCATGAAACCACCCTTAGAATAGTTCCATACTCCAATCTTGACCACTCCAAGACCTAGCAATATTATGTAACGAGCGTATTGTATTTTTATTATATATATTTTTTAATTTTCAAATTTGATAGTTTGTCAAACTTAATGCCGAATTTTATTACCAAAATTTTCACGTTGAATTTTGTCGAACTTCAAGGTTGCTGAAGTCGAACTCGAACAAAGTGACTTAGGCTCCAGTACCTCTTGACATGATCTTTTAGATGACGTTCTCACTTTTGTACTCATTGCCTTTCATTGTAGATCCCTTTGTCCTTACTTATTTTTGGCAGCTTAGATCTAGGAGTTGCCATGACACTCTCACTTTGTAATATACTAGGTGTGATCTTTTAGCCCCATTGACCTACTTTTGTGGTCATTTGTTGGACATAAATAATATTACTTATCTTAGCTCTCCACAGGGATGTTGCATGCTTTTCAATTTCCTTTCCATTGTGCGTCGTTGTTCTGTTTGATTCCATTGTTCCTTCCTACATTAATTAAAGTCAACAAGAGACTAGAGGTTCCTACATTTGTTCCTTGTAAGTAACTTCTATACATGTTTACAATATATAAATAGGTTCAACATATTGGCCAAAGTTTTTTTCCAGTGCTCCTAAATACTATAGCAACTTATATATGCCTTTAAGGGACTTACCTTTCTAGATATAATTACTTGCATTTTGATTTGCTGTCTCTCATAATCTAAAGTCTTGCTTCATGTTATTCAATTGTCTTTACACAGCACTTCATTTTGTTCTCCTCGGGTCTTATAAAAAGCTGGCTCTAAGATCATGGAAATTTGTGTATATAGGTTTACTTCTCTTATCCTATTTCAATTTAGGTCTGCAAAGTACTGACAAAAGTTGTAATTGAGATACATCAATGGCATTGCAATGCTTGTTATGAATATTTTCTTGTCCTATATAGGAAGTTGAACTTCTTTCCCTTAACAGTCCTTGATCTAAATGTCACAATGCTAAATGCTTGCCCTTAACAGTCCTTGATCTAAATAATGTCACAATGCTAAATGAAATAGAGGTAAGCAAGGTTGAAGAGTCTATCTCCGAGTTAGCTATTTGAAGCCTTGTTACAAAACTCAGCCAAGTACTTCCAAGTCAAACTTGGTTCGGCACAGAAAACAAACTAAATTGGCACCTTGGCAAGTCAAACTTGGTTTGGCACAGAAAACGAGCCAATTGGTTCATTGGCAAGTCAAACTTGCTGTCAGTGAATTTGACTTGGCAGCAACAAAGTTGACTTACAAATACTCATCGGTTGAACTTTGCCCCATGGATATTTTCTGAGTTTTTCTGGGGGTCAGCAAAACTGATTCATGAACCCAATGAAAGACTCAGTGGGGCCCTTTATAAGTTTATATAACCCAAACATGAAAAGAATAATTGCCATTCTGCTCAATAAAATTACTTGAGTTTTTCTGGAGTCTGAGTTGATCTCTAACTCTCCAGCCTAGTCAAGTTTTTCACCGAACTGAGTTTTGAAATAATGATTTGAAGATACTTTTAAATCTATTCATTCTCTATTTGTTCTTTGTTTCATACTGCTTTTCTTATTATTGTTTCCTTCAAACCAACATCATATTCTAAATTGTTATTACTGATGACAAGACTTCTGTACTCTTTAAAGTTTGATGGGTTTTTCTTTGTGAATATACGGATCGTTTACTTCTTCCTTTATTTTTTGTTACTAAAACGGGTGATGGTTGACTTTTAAGTTTTATTGGTTATATATTTTTGCTTGTAATTTTGCTAGCATTTCAGTTCATTAGTTGTGCTTTTCTTTGTGCGTTGGCCAGTCATTTTACATTTTTTTATCTACCCTGCTCGACCACCATTGATCCGAAGGACATGTTTGGATATATATTTTATCATGGTTATATTATACATTTACCTTTTATTAAGAAATAAAAAGGTCAACAGGCACTAAAATTTAAAGATATGCTTATTGGGTAAGTTGCTTTTAAGCCAATAAATAATAAAGGTTCACAAATGCAGCTTATATAGTTGCTGAAATCAGGAAATAGATAATTGTAACCACAAATAATTCCTTCCTTGATACTTTGTTAATGCCAAAGTTGGTAATTGCAGTCTAATAAAGACTAGATACAAACCCTATAGACTCATATTCTGTGAGTACTGCATTGTATGGCTTGTAATATAGGCAGTTTTCGCTCACAGTAATCTCTTAACTCTGATCTTATTGTGGAGGTAATTTGACTTTTTTCTTTCCAAGGAAAACCTCACAGTGAAACCCAAGGGATGCTTCCCCACTTTTGTGAATGTTATTCCCAGTAAACCTGTCGGCGTAGACTAGTGCGCTTCACCCAAGGCGATTTGAACCTAGCTGGAACTAGCCAAATGCCCAACAACATTGGCAACTATCAGTTGCGCTAACCGCTTGGGCTGAGGGCATTTGACTTATGACTAAGATCTGAATGCTAAATCTTACTTTTTAAGGCAATTTGCCTCATGATTGATTCTATACCTCAGTATATGCATTCCCGTAAACAAAGACTGCCAGAGTTGTCCAAGATTCAGTGTTTAATTATTATTAAGAGAAGCCTTTCACGACTCTCTTATAAAGGAAGTATTGGGTTGACCGTTGAACTAATGACTAGCTTGATCATATGTAGTGCGAATGTGTCTCTGAGGTCAATCAATAGGATGTGTCCTTAAGGTCAAGTATCCATGGGGTTGAGGTAGTAGATCTCATGACAGTCAGCTAGTTACATCAACATGCTTTGTTAATTATTGAATCCTGATTAAAGCAGTTACAAGAAACCGAGCTAGCCTCTAAGTGTTTGAACTTTGTGGTAATCGGGTTCACATTTCTAGAGGCCAGTTTGCAACATGCTAAGCTGTTCATTACAATCGTTCTTTTAGCTTTGATGTTGAACAAGCACTTAGCTGATTCTATTTTTCAATAGTAAGGTAATAATTAGAGTCAGAAATGGATGGATCAACTAGAGGCTTAAAGAATGGATGGTAACATGTAAAGCTCTTGGGGCACAGTGAATAAACATATCTCTTCAAGGCAAAGCTAGCCAGTTGCTTGAGCAGAAGATAGCAAATGCTATTCTTATACAACGTATATTTAGAATGAACAAATTCAATAAAATCAAAGAAACACATTGACATGGGTCAAATAGGTGTAGTTTCCAAGAAAATATGGAAGGTTGGTCAAAGAATTTCACTCCCTAGCCCATTGTCTTTATTAAACATCTGGCAAAAATAGTATTGTCATAGCATATGCTTAACTGGAATCTTAGCATATGCCATACACATGAAATATAGAGGGATAAACTTAGTCCATACTGCATATGATAGGTAGGCTATAAGTCTAAGCCCAAGGGGTAAGCTCAACTGGTTATTGCCAATGCTGCTGGGCATTTGGCTAGTTCTGTACCAGCAGGCGCTGGGTTTGAATCTCCTTGGGGTGAGGTACACTACTATACACTGATGGGTTTACTGGGAATGCCATCCATGAATGTGGGGAACATCTCCTGGGTTTTCCTTGGAAAAGAAGGTAGGCATCAAGTCTCATTAAAGAATTATGCACATAATAGGTGACAAAAAATAAGCTGGCTAAGAAATTTACTGCAATAAAAGAAAGTATGGTGGTCACCAAGTTGCAAATTGCTCGATGCTTTGAACTGTAAAACTCGGTTTGTCAGATTATTGGATGCTAATCTCACAGCAAAATTCAACATATATGTAGTCTATTTAGAGTCTTGGCTCATAGCTGATAGTATTATTTCGAAGTATGCAGGATTTATCCCTGTAAGCGTGGTGCCATTATCTCCATGTCAAGAAAAGGTGGTCCTTGGCTTAAAATTTCTTATATGCAAAATAAGAGATTTGAACTACCATTTTCCATCTTTATTTAGTCCTTACTTCCATGTATTCAAAATATTGTTATCCAGATCTGGCTATCAATTTAGTTGTTTCCCCGTTATTGCCCAATTGTATTCAGGTCCTTCAGGTTATCTGGACGAACTGTAAGCAGTTGTTGTTGTGTGCTTCATTTCAGATATATCCTGCAATCAATATGGACTTGATTTAGATCACAATGCTAATATACTCTGAATATCTCTCTAGTCTGCATTGACAACTGCAG
>ML857231.1:8625-20389 GCA_009831015.1 Picea engelmannii | reverse complement strand
GCAAACATAATTGGTATCTTTTCATTTGAAAAGGAAAATATCTGGAGCTCTTCCTAGATAGGTAAGATGGCCTTAGAACTGCTTTGGTTTCTAAGAAATTTATTCCTAATTGTCACTTAGGCGATGTGTTTGGAATCTGTGGATTTAATGACTTGTGATACTCAAGTTAATACCAATAAAGTTGGGAAAATCTATTTGGTACTACTTGACCGAATTCACTTTGGAGATTAACTAGATCCATTTATCCTCCATATAGTTCTTTCACACTTATATTCTGTTATAATTACTTGTTTCTTGCTACTGAATCGAAATTACAACTTCAGATAATAAAAATATCTCACTAGTACTCTATCAATTTCATGCACATGCAAGTGTTTTCTGAATTCATTGTTGATAAGTAGAACTACTGCAAGAACAATCCAATTTTTTGAATATTTTTAATTCCTTACTACATGTTGCTTTTTGATATGTCCATATAATAATATATAATTAACTCTTTACTGGCTGGTGATAACTGTGATTTTCCATCTTCAACTATACCTTAAAGTTCTTTATAAAGATCATAACTATTGTCTGACAACAACTTTATTGAACTTTTATGCATGTTTACTTCAATATCGAACACAAATGCCAGAATGTGAGTTATTGATGTAATTGTGTATTTTGACCATAAAAATATTATCCGGTCACCGGTGCGTTATTCCTTGCAGACTTCTAGTAATAGCGTAATGGGAGATTTTATTTGTGAGTTTTTTTTATATTAAATTGTTTCTGAAGTAGGTAAAAATGGTTATGCAAATCACCATAGTACAGCCCCCTTGATGAAGCTAGTGCAAGTATACTAACCATCCTTTGTGAGAGTGTACTCAGGTGTTAGCTTTGAACTCACTCTAAGTACACCCATAACCAAAATGCTTATGCACAGCTTAATAACAGTATGTCTGTGGACAGCATCCAAGCAGGCCGCAACTCCTGCCAGACTACCCATTACCGTCCTCAAGGGAGCAGCTCAGACAGTATGGCCCAAGTTGTTATGTATTTAGTCAAGGACTACTAGCATGATTCCTTATTACCTAGTAGAAATATTACTAGGTGCCTTATTCCTTGCAGACTTCTAGTAATAGCATAATGGGAGATTTTATTTGTGAGATTGATTATTTATTTAGTCAAGGTCTGCTCTGCATGTATTGTTTAATATCCTTCTAATTATAATATTGTTGTTGTATGGTAAACAGTTTTACTTTCTTATTTCTAGAAAACTATGGAGTGAGGAAGCTGGAGGCCCTGTTTGGAGTGTTTATTTCGTTAATGGCACTTTCATTTGCATGGATGTTTGGTGAAACAAATCCCAGTGGAAAGGAATTGCTGCTAGGTATTTCTTCCATATCCTCAAGTATACAAGTTCATTTTGACATGTAGGAGGTGGTTGTAATTACCTAGATCATATTTTCTGCACCAAAAGCATCAGTGAATAAATTTTTAGCCTGTTTTGCTAGAACATATCAGTGCTAAGTGATAGTTTTATTTATTTTACCTTTCTTGAGATAGTTATTAATAACCATATGCTGCAGGGCTTTTGATCCCACGCATAAATTCAAATGCTGTTAGGCAGGCTGTGAGTGTTGTGGGATGTATTATTATGCCCCACAACATTTTTCTCCACTCAGCTCTGGTGCAATCACGGATGGTTGATACAACTAAGAAAGGCCGAGTTCAGGAAGCTCTTAATTACTTCTCCATTGAATCAAGTTTTGCGCTTCTTGTCTCTTTCATTATCAATGTATTTGTTACAGCAGTGTTTGCAAAGGGCTTCTATGGTACAAAAGCATCTGAAAACATAGGTCTTGTAAATGCTGGAACTTACCTTCAAGAGCAGTTTGGAGGGGGATTATTTCCAATTCTTTATATCTGGGCTATTGGGTTATTAGCAGCTGGGCAGAGTAGTACTATAACAGGGACATATGCGGGGCAGTTTATCATGGCTGGTTTTCTTAATCTTCGTATAAAGAAGTGGCTTAGAGCTTTAATCACTAGAAGTTTTGCAATTGTGCCAACTGTGATTGTTGCTCTTATCTTTGATACTTCTGAAGATAAGCTGGATGTCTTAAATGAGTGGCTTAATGTGCTTCAGTCCATTCAAATTCCATTTGCTCTTATTCCCCTTCTATGCCTTGCATCCAAAGAGCAAGTTATGGGGTTTTTCAAGATCGGTCGAACCCTTCAGGTCAGCGTTAATCATAAGTACTTCTGTTAAGAATTTATTTGTTAGTTATTATTATTAGAGGAAAAGGAGTAACTGATTTCATTCTAAATACATCAAGTGCTTATAGGTTGTTTGAAATTTGCAATCCATGATCTCTCCTATAATGAAGTTTCCTCTCTTAGATATGAAAGAGATAAAACTGTTAACATTAATAACTGCAGAATACCTTGTGGTTATTACTAAAATGCATTATTTTCAATAATTGATGAGATTCATCTATATAGTAGTAATGTCTTGTGGTTATTACTAGCGTGCATTTACTTGTATAATTGATAGGATACATCTGTATATTAGCATCTCTCTTTTTCAAATCACAGAGGGTTTAAAATTTGAGGATCCATTACTTTGTTTGAATACAGAATACAGTGGCTCATAATAAACATCTTGATATCCATCTGCATTTTTGTTGAGGCCCTAATAGATCCTTAAAAGGGTTGTTGACCTCCATGAGCAATTGGCATCATATTATTCACAAACATGCATGAACTATTGGGGTCTTCATCCTCAAGACCATGAACACTAACACAAAACAGAAGGAGATTATAACTTATAGGGGTAGCCTATAATGCATGCTGACTTGATAGACTATATGCATTTTTCAATGGTGGCTTGTTGGGTGGGTGAAAGTGGGTATCTAATATAACCTGTAATAGTGTTCAAGTCCTTCCAATTGACATGCTTGTGCTTGTGCTCATGCTTGTGGATGCATGCCAGCACACATGACAACGGTTGGGGCCAGGTGCAAGTCTTGGGTGACTTAGGTGGAATAGATACTCCCCATTGATGTCTTTGCTTAGCCAAATGCAACAGAATTGAATGGTGCTAATGGTTTCCCTGTAATGCTAAAGCTGGGCATGTTAGCATTGTCATGATAAGAGAAAGCTAGTTCAGAAAAAATCCACTATGGCAATTTGATACTCAAGTAAATGCACTGTTTGCTTAGTGGATAGTCCCAATCAAAACCCTAGTTAAAGGTCAATGTTGTGTCTTAATCACAACCATGTCAAAACCATGTCAAACAGGTAAGTAGCTCAAAATTACTCCACATTCCCATCATATAACCATGAGTGCAGGGAAACTACCTTTAGTGCTTCAAAGCCCATTATCACTGTAGGTAACACAGTAACAATTAGGGTTCTGTCTAGTGGCACAATTCCTATGTTTAGCCTGTTATTGCACAGTTTGTAGCTAGGTCAAATGGCTAGAAGGTAGAGGCCAAACTGGCGTAATAGGAACCTACCCCACCCAATGTCACCACAATGGGGAGGTTCTTTCTATTCAGGGAGGTTAGCCCAGGGGAGACGTCCCCGATAACCTGGGGTTTTGAAGAGGCCAAAGTATAAAGGTCAAAGCAGAAGTTCCTCCTCACAGGTTACCACCAAGGTCAGATAGTCCAGCTAATCAGCCAATAAAGAAGTGTATGCCCAAATGAGAATACCTGCCCAGAACAAGACAATAACAAAACAATATATATGCAGGCTATAATTCAGTGGGTTAGTACTTCATATAACTATCTGATATCAATATGTAAGCAATGTAAAACAACAGATATTAATGAGATCAACGTTTTATCAATATAGCAATGAAAAAATATCAATTCATCAACAACTATTGAGATGATGTAGCCAACAATGTATTTAATCACTCCTTTACTCAATAAATGCTCTTAACCATCATCTAATTGCTTATCAACAAAAGGTGCTGCGTCAAGATGGAATAACCAAGTATGACGTCAGCCTAGTTAGGGTTAGCTAGTTAGTTAGGGTTTCAAATTTAAAAGTTTTGAGAGGTTGTTTGAACACTATCACTTCAACGTTGTGGATCTAAGATCAGTGCCTAGGGGTAAATGGAGTCAATTAAAGAGAGGACGCAAAATTGAAGGGATAAAAGGCTAAGGACAAGAGGGAAGGGTTCTAAGGTGCTACAATGGCAGGGCCTTAGAATCAAAACCCTAGGGGAAAGAGGCTCGTTCTAAGGTGCTGCAATGGCAGGGCCTTAGAATCAAAACCCTAGGGGAAAGAGGCTCACTCCGATGTTTCTTAAGCAAGGCCTCGTGCTCTTTCCTCCTTCCTTACGTCAAACTTGGCAAAACGGCTAGCATAAAAGATAAGTTAAGACGAGAGTGAGGTGAGGGAGAGTGTTGCAATGGCAAGGCCCTATCACCAAACCCTAGAAGCAAGACGGCCCTAGGTGTAGATAACCTAGGCATGGGACGTCTCCTCCTTCTTAACTTTTTAAAAGCACAACTAGCACAAGGGAAGAAGTGAAAAGAGTGTAGCAAAGGCTAGGCTCTTCCTTCCTTCCTTCTTCAATGGCTGAATATTTCTCTTTTAGGGGACATGAAACAAGGACCTACTTGTGTGCTTGTCACCTAGGGTTTTAAATCAGCAAAGTTTATAAATAAATGCAAGAATATAAGCCTACAGGCTACAACCATTCAATTAAGAAGTTTTGCAGAAAAAACACTTACATATCATGGAGAAATAACATTGCAAACCCTAGTTGTAGACCTTCCTTCAAGAGAAATGTCAAAAATGCCAAGAAAATCCTTCCTTCAACAAGTGCGCCTCACTTAAAAGATGAAATACCCCAACTAGAGCGCAAAAATCAGACCTCACAAAAGAGTGAGTTGTGTGTTCTTATCAAAATGAGGGAAAAACTCCTCAATATATACTGTATCATGACCTCTAATTAAATTTTAGGTCATAAAATTAGCTGACAAGGCTTTAAACAAAAATCATACCGTTTTTACATTAAATGTTCTTTTAAAACCCTAAATGAGAAAAAGATGAGACGTCAAGCCCTCCTGAGGGAGACGTTAGGCCCTTTTGGGGCCAATGCAACATCTAGAAGCCAGATGTTAGCCCTTATTGGACTCTCCCAAGCTGCCACACGTGCCAACAACCCTGTCCATTTGCCATGATGACGTCAAAAGCCTCCTGGTGACGTCCTGGGTCATCTGGGGCCAACGTTCCACTGCAAGTGGGTCAATCCCCCTAGGTCCGGCTCAGCCAAAGTGCCCCTGATGGAACGTCCTTCTTCTTCTCAGGTGCAAAAGCTCAACCAAGCACTGTCCTGTCTCTGCCCCTGATGGGGTCTCAACAACCATCTAATGGGCTCTTCAGCCCCATGGAGGTCCGAACTAATCATCTCTTCATGTGTACCGGTCCACGTGGTACCTGTCCGTCGGGCATGGTCCTGCACATCAAAAACTTCGCCCTCCATGGGCTCATTAGTCACAGGGATCATAGCAATGTTAATCACATCTCATTATTAATATTATCAGACATATGCATAAAAACCCTGATATATCATCCAATAGCTCAAAGATATTACAAAGACCTAAAATACAAGGCTGAAAAAAAGGACAAGACACCCTATTGGGCTAGTATTCATAAGGAAAGGAAAGTCTCCAAGGGGTATCATCCAAACCATGTAGAACGAGGTGATGTGGATAAGGGATGTCCAGACATGTGGGTAGAGTGAAAGACAGGGATGCATGATATTACCTTTGGGTGCCTTTGTAGAAGGCGAGTTGTACCCGTCATGGACGCAATTTTTTTCCAAGCCCTTTATTGCCTTTATTCTTTCTTTTCTTTATTTGCTTTTTCTTTTTTTATTTCAAGGACTAACTAGAGGACACTGCCTTGGCGTGGTGACCAGAGCTGACAGTGTTACCCACAAGCACTTTCACAGAGATGATAAGGTTGGCTCGTGATGAGACCCCCTTTCCCTTGGCATGCAACCAAAGGTCACTGCCCTGGCGTGGTAACCAGATAGTGGCAATGTCATGCTGTTAGGTACCCATGAACATAATAGGTTGGCTCGTGATGAGACCCCCTATCCTCTTGGGTAGGTCTTGTTTAGTTATTTTTCTTAGGGTCCCTCTTATTTCTTGCTGAGAGGCTTTTTATTGCCTTCTCGGGGATCCCTGGGCGAGGCATCTCTAGGTTTTATTTTTATGGCTTTTATCTTTTACTAGCTGCTTTTACCTTCTGGGCCTTTAGCCCCTTCTTCCCACGAGATAAGGTGTAACCCCACAAACAGATCATCCTAATGTCCGGACTAGGGGAATGGGACAGATGAGCGGGAGATAAGATGAAAAAGTGATGATATGATGGGAGCGGACGATGGTTCTTCAGATACCCCCCAGGTGGCAAACCAAAACCTATGGGTACCGGCTTGCTAGGACACTCTGCAAATCCCCTCAACAATGGTCAAGTGGGTCAATGTAAGATCCAAGCAGTTGTTAGAAATAAAAGGAGTAAGATGCATATATCTAAAGGTTATAATGATCAAAAGTGACACATACCATGATACTTGGACCAATTACCTCATGGAGCAAGAGCCTTCTCCGATACAAGACCAAGTCGATGGTGATGGATGCTGTTGTTGTTGACAAGACGAGTCTGATGAAAGAGAAGAAAGATGGGCCCTCCAGGGCCATGCTCAGGTCTATCCTGCTCTCGGTACTCCATGTCTAGGACCTGTGGGCCTCGAGACATGATCTCCTAGTTATCCCTAGAAATCGTGGATAACATAGCCTAGCTGGAATTTATCATTGCCACTAATCTAGCAAGTTTGGGTTATGAAACTGTTTTTATATAACCACGGGGACACAAAAGGGTATTAGGTAAAGCCTATACAATTATAGTGGGAAACAGATACAAACAAAAAGGCATTTACCAACTTCCACTAGCTAGGTTTCCATTTGATTAGCATCTCTCCATGATTCTGCGTGTACACACAACATTATAGACATAAGCCATCAACCTAGGGCATTTTATCTATGCACATGATAAATATGCATGCAACAAACACAACAATGACATGAATCATTATGCTACCAAATAATAAATGCCACATGGTGATCATCATGCTCATGGCCTACACAAGGACATCAACAACGGACTAAAAATGCTGTAATAAGTCTTCATGTGGAGGAATTCACACCAATTCCAACGATTGGAAAACAGACATCAGAATGCAAGGTATGCTTAGAAAAATTAAGTTCTTATTTTGGTGAGTTTGATCTTGGCTCCATGTTGGCCTACAATTATACCCATTTGCCATAAATGTACTACTCATGGATAGATTTTGTGTTAAATGCAAATACAATGATCATAAATGCAAGTTGGCCTTCTTGAATGCAATTCATCGTCTATTACCATTCATGTCTTCACCCAAGGTGTCGAAGTCCTAATTCACAAGGTGAAGTCCTAAAGGCAACTTCGAGGGGTCATCTTTTGTCACCTCAATAACCCACTCCCACTCTTTAGGTTGGTTCCTTTCCAACTCAAGGGAAGAATCCCCAAACACTAAGTTTTGAATGAAGAAAGATGACTCAACAAGGAGGCTTCAAGAGGCTTAGTGAAAATCTTGTTTTATTATGATATTCTACTGTAAATTCCAGATTTATTAACACAAAAATGAACATACAAGATATGGTAAATGGATGGTTTCTTATGTTCAATTTGAATCTGGTTTCTATTCATTAGAGAAATTTTGATGTCTAAAATGGGCCTCCCAAGGAAAATAATGAAATAAGAATTATGAATTTTCAAAGGGAAAGAAAGTGAATTATTATTTTTAATCGTATTTTCGACTCATCTCTTTATAGGTTACTCAAATTTCAAGTGTAGGCACTTGTTGGAAGTGGAATTACATTCCGCATCCAGCGAGTACCTACACTCCGTACTTTTAATAGATCCACAGTGAAATACATTGGAAATACATGAAAAAACATGTTTCTAAAGAAACAAACTCTGCATCGAACGAGTACCCACACTGCATACTTTTAAGAAACATGGTTTTTTTAATGTATTTCCAATGTATCTCATTGTGGGTCTATTAAAAGTATGCAGCATGGTTACTTGTTGGATGCAGAATTTAATTCTGCATCCAATGAGTGCTTACACTTGAAATTTGAGTAAACCTATAAGGAGATAAGTCGAAAATACGATTAAAACATAGTTTTCTTTCTTTCCCTCCAAAACTATTTACCCTTATGGTTGACATCATCATCTTGAATCCTATTGGTGCTTTTAAAGTTGATGTTGATAGCACATTTTTTGTATTGAGGCCCATTTTTTACTTCAAAATTTATTTAATGGTAATTTTTTGTTGTAAATTCCAGATTTGTTACACATCAAATAGGCCTAATAAAATATGATAAAACAAGAGGTTTTTTAGGCTTAGATGCAACTCCGATCTTATGGATGATTCAACGATACAACTTCAGATTTTAGAACAGCAAAATAAAGAGTCTTTTGTTGGGAGACAAGCTGATTTTTCTTTGTAAATTTCAGATCTCAAAACAACCCACAAATTGTTACCTTTGGGCTTGTTATCGCACAAACTGTCACTTGGGCAAAGCCAACCACAAGCGTCACTAGTGTGACACAACCGGGAGTAAGGACCACTGTCACCTTAGCAATTACTCCCCTTGTTTTAGTTATGGATGGTTCCACCACAAGGGAGGCTTCCCGGGTGACCTTGGGGGGATGGAGAGTGCAAGGAAAGGGTTTGTAAAGGATCCCTCCTTTGGTCACTAGATGAGAGTGATTAGGATTTGGAGAATAATGAATTTGGTAAATGAGAGAGACAAGCTGATTGATAACCTGCAAAACCAATGTTAGAGCCAATATCCCAAGATCAAGAATCATGAAATTAAACCCCTGAACACTAGGGAGTGCAACAAGAAATCTTGCTGTCCCAAAAATTGCAGCAGACTGTAAATTATATCAGCAAGAAAAAGATATTAACAGCTGCAAGAAATCGTCGTCAAAATCAGCAAATAACTATTGGAAATGAAAGCCCTTGACTATAAAATAAATCTCCAATGTTTGAATAACATTAAATAGTAAGTTAGAAGATGAGGGAAGGAGACTTAAACCTTGAACCCAAACCCTTATGAGCCTAAGCCATCCCCTTTGTCCAAATCGTCTAGCTTAGCTAATTAATGCAAAACTAGTTTTCAAACCCTAGGGGGATAGACAATCCTAACCCGTAGTTTTGAAACCCTAGCCAAGAATATTCCCAAGGGGATAGCCAATCCTAACCCTTGAAAAATACCCTTGAATGACCTCACTTAAATCAGAAAATTAGCTTGAAGGAGGGGATAGACAATCCTGACCCTCCTAGGGTTTCTCCAAGCAAGATAATCAAAGCAAATTGCAGAAATTTACCATCAAACCAAAGCCAACCTGCAAAGATCATTCACCAAGAGCAAGCCTAGATCACAAGCCAATCCTCCAAAGTGCAGCGATTTCACCTCCAAGACTATTTGCAAGAGAAAAAACTTCCACAAAGCAAATCGCTTCACCCTATTTGCACAAGAAAATAAGAGTGCTGAATTCTTTTTTGAGAGAGGATAATGTCTCAAATTTCAATGATGAATTATGACAAATGAAGCGAGTCTTGCTTCTATTTATAGAGGGAATCCAAGCTCACTTTATCCAAATTTACAATTAAATCCACTAATTTAGGTCCAAATTCAGGTTTTTACATTGACTTTAACCAAAACAATTTGACTTTTGTCCACATATGCTAAATAATGACCAAAAATGACAAAAAAGAGGAAATTAAGTCCCCAAAGTCTTCTTCAAGGGTGGCCATTGGGTGACCTAGTCTCCAAAGGCTAGGGTGTCACCTCCCATGGTGCCACATCATCCCACTAGTCCACAAACGTGTGGGGTACATCTCCCACAACTCCACCAAGTGCAAGACCCAAGTCAAATCAAGCCTTTTAAGCTTGAGTTCATGCTCCAAAAGTGCAATGTTTTAGCATTGGGGGGTGACGTCATGCAAGTCTCATCATCCTAGGCCTCTTTTATGGGCCAATGATGTCACCAAGCAAGATCCTGCAAAGACAAACAAGGTACGCCCTCCAAGGGTCCAGAAATCATATGAATCATGCTAAGTAAATCAATCTTAATAGAAGAGCCACCCAAATAAGTACATTGGGTCCCCCCTTTCAAATTAAACACATGCTCAAAGACTTTATGCAATTTACCAAATTTAAATATGGGAGGGTTATCAAAAGGTCCTATTGGGTAAGCCAATTCCCCAAGTAAAGGAGTGTTTCCCGGGTGAACCCTATTTAGGCCATGTGATGAGTGAGGTGGATGAGGGAGAAACTTTTGGGCATGGGGTCATTGACATGTAAGGGTCTCATTTCCATGGGTGCCTTTGTGGAGGGTGCGCTGCATCCTTGAGTTACCTTTTGTTTGGGGTGCAACCTTTTTCCAAGCCCTATAATTTCCTTTTTCTTTATTTTCTTTAGATAGTTTGCAATTCCCCATTACAAGGTTTCTTGATTTTGTGCATTAAATGCGTTTCCTTTCAAGTGGGATACTTATAAGTCCTTTTCAAATAGGTGAGGCGTTCATTTGCACTCAAGACTTAGGGCGGGTGCCTAGAAAGGTAAAGCTCAAGTTTTGGACTATGGATTTTGTGCCCCTTTGTATCCCTGCCATTGCATTTTAATCGTGGTTGTTTTTTTATTTTAATTTATTTATTGACGCTAGCTGCAACAACCTCTGGGCCTTCAACCCCTTCTTACCATAAGAGAATGAGGTATAAGCCCTTTTTGGGGTACATGTAACCCCTGTTATCGCTCAGTTTGTAGGATAGGTTTAGTAGCTTGGAGGTAAGACTCAAACTGGCGTAACAGGAGCTTTCCCACTCACTGTCACCTCGATGGGGAGCTCTTTCTATTTAGGTTGGCTAATCCCAAGGGAGACGTCCCTAGTAATCTGGGGTGCTGAAAAGGAAAAGATCAAGGATTCAAGGTTCAAAAGGTCAAAGTAGGTTTTCCCCTTCACAGATTACTTGCCAAGAGAGATAGTCAACGAGAAGGTATTCCACTGAAAAGGCACCTGTTTGCGAGACAAGGCAAAATAAAACTAAAATGTGCAAGCAGTGGTTAGTACTTCAATTGCTAATGACTATCTTTAATATATATGAGCAATAATAACATGTAATTATTGACGAAGTCAATGATTACAAATAAAGACAATGGCTTATATTACTTCTTCAATAAATACAAAATGATACTTGCATTCAATGTATAAAATCAATCCTTATGTTATCACAACGCATTAAATGTGCTCATACATATATATTGTTGCTGCGTCACTATGTTACTAAGGGTGACGTCAGCCCTAATCTAGGTTAGGTTAGCTAGACAATAAAGTGGACGTTTTGCTAATTAGGCCAATGGAATTACTCAACACTTGTATGTCTATCAAAAGATGACCCAGCCGCAACTTTTATACTAGTCAAGAGTTGAAAATAGGCAAGACGTCATCATAAGTCTAGGGTTAGTAAGACGCTAGGTTTAGTTAGGGTTTCAATCTAAGAGAGTTTTGAAAAAAGGTTGTTTTACACTATAGACTCAACGTTGCAATTTTAGACTAGTGCCTTGGGTAAATGGAGTCAAAGAGTGAGGCTAAAGGCTTGGAAAGATTTAAACCTAAGGACGGGAGAGTTAGGCTTAAT
>ML857230.1:0-10075 GCA_009831015.1 Picea engelmannii | reverse complement strand
TTTTTTTTCCGGGTTATAAAGCCTAAGGAAAACCTCCGATTACTTCCCCTCATTTCAAGGATGGTTTCCAGGGTAAACCCTATAATCTTAAAGTCACAAGGCCAATCAACAACAAGGCTCAGCGCATTACAACAATATACTCGTTATGATCTCAACATGTCACTTGCGGGAATTGAACTCGGGCAGGGAGGATAACAATCATTCCTCCCAACCACCCAAGCTAAACCCAATTGACAATTTGATTATTTTATCTTCTTGTTTATATTCAATATGTGGTTTAAAAGGAGGAGAATTCACAAATGGAAAATAAATTCTTTTATTGTGCATTTTGTAAGTGCAAACCTTGTTCAATTATTGTACACAAAGGCAAACCGAAAAGGGAAAAGACTTCTTTGCAGATACCGTGGGAATCACCTTCCAGTGACAAACATAATGGATGGTCTGAAAATAATGGATGAAGACTACCTCAAAGCTAGAGACCAGACAACTCCTCCAAAATGCTCCTCAAAGCTCTTATGAAAGCATAAGGAAAACACTATAGCAAACACTATAGTGAAAGCAAATGAATAGGTTGGCAAGCAAATAAAGCAAAAGGGCGACAAAGTAGGTAGATGATACTAGTGTACAAATACACTCAGATCTTGAATTTGCCTTGCTTGAATGCCTAATACATAGGTGAAAATTGTAAATTTCTGTCAAGCGACAACGATAATCTTGCTTGGATGTATGTTCCATGTTGCAGTTGTCGAGAAGGCCTGGAGGTAGACCCACCTTACTGTGCCTCAATTCTTGTCCTTGCTTCCCTCTACAATATTGTTGTTGGAACTCATACTCGAGCTTGGGTTTATGTTTTCACATCCAAAAAATTTAGGAGGAGGTTCAAGATCTTCACTTGAGGTAGACCTAGTGATTGGAAACGACTTTGTGATCCTCGTGAAGAAGAACTATTGATTGGCGACCTTCATAAGGCCACCACTAGTCATGAGCTTAATCTACACCATGCCCAAAAGAAACACAATCATGTTGCAAAACAACCAAACAAAAAAAAACATAGAAAATAAGAATGCCACTATTATTATTGAGCAACTTGGAGTCCAATGCAATGGTTGGTGCCATGTTATCGATCTTATTGAGAAGCCTAGCCCAATTTTACCACACACAACTTACGGAGAAAACACATGTGTATCCCATGTCTTTGCTCTCATGCATTTGTAACATTTGCATCCCATGCAATTGATATAAAAAACAATACTACCTTCACAATTCACTTGTTGGCTTGGCTTGTATTCCATTTATTCGTTGAATACTTGAATAAGATCGGTAACGCATAGCCCATTGGGCTAGGCTGAATGGTGGATGTCCCATTCTGAAAGACGTTGCCTTCCAATATAGGGGCCCCACCCAGGTTCAAAACTCGACTTACTTGCTTAGTGTGGTCTATGGGCACCTGTGCTAGGCCCATGTTTATAGGGGCAATCTCTTCAACTCAACCCTAGGTCTCCTTAATTACAATTAGCGGGTATACCAACTCTCTTGGTTGAAAAAAAGAAAAGACATGAGAAAAATTGTTCATAAATTATTCTTATAAATTATAATAATATTAATAGAGTAAAGAAAGAACTTTGAATGTGAGACGCTTCGTAGGTGTATATGTAGAAATGCACACAAATTACACAAATTAATATTTCTTAATTTCCCAAAAAATATTAATCCCTTAATGCACATGTAACATTGCATTGTTGTAAACTTAATGATGTATCTCATGTCCAAGAGAGACACTGAATACAAACTTTATTTTCAAACGTATTTGGAAGGGTTTTGACGTGTTTTAATGCGTCACGATGACATACTGCTTGTGCTTATAAATTGATAATATTCATCCGGAAAGAGGACCAGTGATTTGACAAACAAACTATGTCCAGAAAAAAATGACTCATTTCACGAACAACCGCAATCTCCAAAACATTTTGTCGTGAAAACCCCAAAAGCCGAACAAGTGTCATTGCAACAGAAATCTTTCAACGTTCCACTTGACTACAAGTCCGCGTAAAAGTATGAATGCTTAACGTTTAAGAAAGAGGCAAAGGCAAGGGACTCATCCAAATGGGAAGAGGAGGAGCAGGACGGCAGCATCGCTATTATTTTCATCTCAGTTAACCATGATGCCCAGATATGTACCCGGGGGCCATCCCAGCGATTACGTTGCTGTTGGGTTTTCCATCCTCACTCTGACACTCCTCATGTAACTTCATATCAATTCCCTCGATTCTTCTTTCCTTTTCAATGTTTATTAATTTCGCTTATACATTTCATTCATATCAGCATTTGCGAAAGCAATTTTTTTTCATTCAATAAAATTTCATGGGCTTTTTGTGTCAATGAGCTAAATTTTCACTCTTTTTTGGTAAAAACCGTTAAAAACAATTTTTTGGTTCGATTGTCTCTGAAATCTAGTGTCGGTGCCGAAAAATCTTATTGTATCAGCCAAACTTTACATATTTTCCAATGGGCATTTTGGAAGTATGTGGCCTTGCTCTTTTTCTTTATCATTTTCCTTCAAAGACCGCCTGCCTTGTTTCTATCATTCCATACCAATCTGATAACCAGATGAATTTGATCACATATGCTTTTTTGAGATACTAGTTGGCCGCCCAGCTCAGCCGACACTTCGAATCGTGCAAAAAATTAGTTTTGAAACACTCTCGGTCTCGGGAATAATTCGGCCGGGGGTGAAAAAATCAAAATTGGAGAAAATTTCATCAGAAAAAAGAGATGACTGCAACAAAAAATCAGCCGGCATTAAAAATGCAAAATATTTCATTCTCTTACAATTACACGTTTCTTTTGCGCTTGCGCTATATGTTCAGGACACGCAAAAACTTGCGATTTTCTATGGTGATTTATTGGCTTGGGGTTAAATTGGAAAAGATCGCAAAATTGCAGATTTCCCGGTGATTTTTGCAACACTGGTTGGGTGAGTTTCACGATCTGCTCAACCTTAATTGGCTTCCCTGCCTTTTGGATTCTAGCAGGTACACGCGCTTTCCCCATAGTGGGGAGGTCATAGTGGGGAGGTCATAGTGGTTGATTATGTTTTCATCTATAGGATTTTGATTGTTCATATTCAAAATGGAGTAAATTAAAAAGTGGACAAACTCAGCTATTTTTCACTTTGATTGCTCATACTCAAAATAAAATGAGTTAAATCATGGACAAACTCAACCATTTTGCCATTGAAATTCTTCTCCAACTCTGGTAGGAATTTTGCCAGAACTTATAGTTCCACCTGATCAATGGAAACTTTGAACATGGAACTTTGCCTTACGGGGTTTTAGCCCATTTTAAGAAGACCCAAATCATCTAAATTTCAAAAAACCAAGTATATCAGGGTAGAGCTTTGTCTAACTGAAAAAGTTGAGTTTGTTCACTTTTTAACTCACTCCATTCAAAACTTCTATACCTCTCACCTACTTGCCTTTGCTGACCATGCCTAGTTGGCTTTTACCCTTTTTTAGCTCCAACTTCTCTTTCTCTTTCTCTTCGTCCTCTCCACCCTTGACAGGGTTTCCTATTTCTCGTCATCCTTTTATCCATTTTGACAATTTATATGCGATGACATATGCCACGCTTCTAATTCAACTTATTCTTAGCTACTATTTCCTCCCCTGCCAAATATTACTTTCTATGAAACACCCTCTGGGAGGTTTCCCCTGCCTTTGTCACATCCTCTGCCACTCTAAATCAATTTCGTCCAAGTATCTATCCCATGAACAGTCGATTCGATGAGGAATAAAGAGCTAAGACCATGCATAGACACGTTCGGTTCATCTTTCACCATGGCCACTCTTTTATCCCGGTCATATGTAGTAAGTATTGTCACTTCTCACTACACAAGAACCATGTTTTTTGTGGAAAGGAGACACGAGCCTCTAGATGCTCTTCACCTCTCCCGTAATACCTCTTAGTGGAACTTCGTTCCATAGAAAGCACTCCCCACACACAACATATTGATCCTCTTCCTTAGGTCTCCCATGCCAAATCCCTTTATGATGTACTTGTTTAGTGCCCCACCCTTGCATCCTTCTGTCCTACTTGCCAGTTATTTTCACTCAAAGATATTAAGAGCGTTGAGCTATTTGGAAGTTGAACACTAGTAAAGTTATTGATTGCAAGGGACTTCAATGAGAGTTCCTCAAATATGGAGTGGATTCTCTTTCATTTCCTATTTAATAATGTGCTTTCATTTCCTATTTTGTATCTATTTAATAATGTGCTTTGCTTGGGGTTCCCCATCTTGGTCACAACAATCATTTTCCCTATCCATAAGTTTGGTAATAATTTTGAGACTTTCAAAGAATAGATCACATTCTTACCCGCTGGGCTATCATTGAGGAGGGTAGAAAATAAAACAATTTTCTAAAGTCTTATGTTGTTTTGTTGACTTTACAAGGACCTTCGACTATCCTTGTTGTTTTAATGTCTACATGACATCGGCATCATTACCGCCATCATGAGGCTTTATGAGTTTGTGTCGGGCCAATTTAAGATAGCACATGGTTTCTCTAATATGAAGGATGGTTACATCCTCTACCTTGTCTTGTTTCAAGTGTGTATTTTTGCCGATGATGTGGTCCTAGTTTATTCTCCCAAAGGTTTGTAGAGATAGTTGGATGCCTTGACTCATTTTTGTGAACAATGTTAGCATGTAGTCAACCTTAACAAGATTAAGGCTATGGTTTTTAATACTTCCAAGGACACTCTCTCTAGGTTTCATTTCTTCCAAGGGGAGCTGATTGAGATTACTAAGTCCTACACTGACTTGGGGGTTTAGTTTACTGTCCCACTCTCAAATTGAAGTTGACCTATTAATCCTGACTTTGTAAAGGGTATTGCTCCTTTCCCTGCTTGAGTATCGGTGTTTCCAAATACATTTCCAGGGCATCCCTTCAAAGATGCATATTTTTGACATGGTCATAAAACCCACTGTACTTTATGGCTTGGAGATTTGGAACCCTAGTTTAGGACTTATTCATTGGGCACGTGTCGATAGAATTTAGACTATAATGCTCTAATTTATAATCCTCTGCAAATTGAAATGAATGATCCCCCAAAATATTACCCAAGCTATGTTTGGTGACCATCGTCTTCGGCTTGAGAGTGTTCGTAGGCATATTTCTTACCTTCACGAGCTACGAACTCTTGGGGACTCCACATCGAGTTGGGAGAGATATCCATATTTGTGTCTTTAGTCTTTCTAGGAACTAGTCTCTTTGGGCCGTTTTGGACAAAGAAGGTGTTGGTATATTGAGGCCACCTTGTTTCTTTAACCTGCTAGTATCTCCATTGATTGACTCGCTTCTTATAGATAATCTCTGGATCCTTCACCCCACCTTCTTCCCTCCAAAGAGGAGATTAATAAGTTAGTTAATGAACAATGCTTTGAGATCAATTGAATATTTCCTTTGCGACCTCTTGGCCCTAAGTTAGCCTTTTATGTTGAGTAGTTCTTGCAGATTGTTGATGGTCTCATTGTTTGTCTTGACTACATACGATAACATCGGTCTCATGGCCTCAAGATTTCCCTTGGTTAGCTGAGAGTGTGCTTCTACCAATTACAAGTCGAGATGGATTACTGGATTCCATATGAGGACAACATTTGTTGGCTTTGCTACTTCTAGGAGGTGGAGACAAAAGAGCACTTCATTTTCAATTGCCCCATCTACTACAAGATTGAGGGAGATTTCATTGCTTATGCTAGACTCTGGACGGTCCCTTGTTACCCTTTGTTTGTTATCCAAACCAAAGATGTTTGGCCCCGTACATTTGGGAGGCAATTACTTCGGACGCCATGCCTTACACGGACCTTTGAGGGCTGCTTTATTGATTACCTGCTTCTTTCAACCCCTCTCAACCACTGGAGGTGTTGAATCCTTGGACGATAGTGATGTCATTGGCACAAAAGGTGTCCTTGTGCATAATAGACTAGGAGGCCACCTTGTCCTACTATTTTGCACACTTGGCACGGTGGGATTGCCACCTTTCCTCATTCATAGCACAGAGCACAAAAGGTGTCCTTGTGCATAATAGACTAGGAGGCCACCTTGCCCTACTGTTTTCCACACTTGGCATGGTGGTATTGCCACCTTTCCTCGTTCCTAGCACAAAGCACATGGACAAATGGCCATCACTAGGGGTCTTCCCTCCTAAAGGGATTCACTGGCCTTGGATGTTAGGAGAGGTACAACAGGGGGTTCTCAACTTCTTTCCTCCAGGATAGTAGAACCGAGTCCTCTCGGCCCTAACCACTCTTTGGAGGAAATTATCAGGCTTAGCATTGGCACATTTGTGGTGGTTGATGATGATGTCTTCTCTTTTGATTCAAGTCAACTGGCACATTTGTGGTGGTTGATGATGATGTCTTCTCTTTTGATTCAAGTGTTGACCAGGAAGTTGCTCTTCCTTAGCATCCATGGTCTTTGCTGCTTTCTAGAGAACCTTCCATGACACAACTTTGTCACTGGGATGCTTTCTTCTTCTACTGTATTGTCTATTCCACTTTCAAGGGTCACCCTTTTGGGTTCCCCCTTTTCTATCTCATTGTCTACTTTTTACTTTTTTCTTCCCTGAACCTAAGATTTTAGACTGCTTCAGAGATACTGTAGGCACTCACTGTTGTTGTTGTCAAAAGTTGTTCTTCTTAATCCCATTGATTTATTTTGGTCACTTGTGGACTTTAATATAATATTATTTCACTTCATTTCTTCAGAAATTATGATTGTTCACTTTAGAGAAAGAAGGATGTAGTGCTTCGATCCCCACAGTGGATTCGTTGTAGCAGAATTATGGTGCAATCTGAGAAGAATTTTGGCATGGAAATATGCGGAATAACTTGAAATACCAAAATGTCTATGTTTTTAGCTGAAATAGCTGCAGTATATAGAAGTGCGCATTTACCATGAGGAAGACTGTTGTGTTCATGATGGAAAATGACTGCCGTTTACCTCTAATAACATTGTTCCGTATGCTTTTATACTAATGTTTGCCCTTTCATTAATGAAGGTGGTTGTCATAATTACTGGTGGCAACTGCTGTATTTCCCAAAGTTGGCCTACTTTTAATGATGCGGTGGCTACAATAAATGCATAGATTGGCTACATTAAATAGAGAGGTCCTCTGTCATAAAGGACCAGGTTGTACTACTAAAAATAAAATTTTCTTTCTTTTCCTTATAAATATTAAAATTATTTGATCTCTTTTTTTCTTTAATTCAGCTGTCAGCTAATGTATTAAATATGCATTTTTCTGTTTTACTTTCCACATTAATTGTCTTATGGAGGGCTGTAACACAAGGATGATGATTTTCGTAGTTGAAGTAGTATAACTCTAATGAAACCCACCCTAAGTGTACCATTGAAAACATGTTCATGTTATCCATAGAGGTTAGGTTGCTGTATTTAAATTCAACGGGTGTTTGGTCCATTGGCAAGCAGTGAGGTGATTGGTTGTAGTGCACTGGTTATCAAGAACAAGAACATCATATCTTATCTAAGAAAAGGGTGTGTGTAACCAAAACATCTGTCAAAGGAGCTCACACAATCATATAAATGAAACGTAAATCCATTTTAAGATGAGATTTCTATCAATTTTTTTTTGATGATTACATACACCACCAATTTTTACTCTACAACAGTCTATGTTTTTGGAAATAGCTGGATGGACTCTATACCCAATCTACAAGGGTTGGTCAAGCCTTGTTTTTGGAAATAGCTGGATGGACTCTAGACCCAATCTACAAGGGTTGGTCAAGGCTTTATGAGAGCCCAACCATTAGCCAAATTGCCATATCCATTTTCAACTACAAGAAGCCAAGGGGATCTTAACTTTGCTCGCTATTTACATGCTTTTCAGAACTACAAGAAATCATCGAACTAATAAGTTAATATACAAATGCAGCTGTTAGAAGTGGCATCCACACCATCTATTTGAATCCAGACACAGGATTTTATAATAATTGGTCAAAGAATAAAGGAACATGGGTAACTGTCCTGAAGACACCCTTCCTATAGGAATGACATGTTCTCTTGAAAGCATTCAACCCTTAAGACATAGCGTACACCCATATAAAATAAGTATGGGCAGTCTATGGAGAAATGCCAAGGCTTCTTAGCCATGGATCTGTTCCATACTTTTCCAAAGTCAAGCAACAACTTCACTTAAATCCCAGATAAAAAAATTGGTACCCAAAGTATCTGCAATTTCCATTAACGAATCAATTGTGTGTATCACTTCTATCTCCGAGATCATTTCCATGAAAAACATAGAGGATTCAATAAACAACATGGCTTAGTCTACGAAGATTTCCAATCAACAGAGAAATGTTCAAAGGGCCATGACTTGCATTTTCAGTTGATTTGCTTGACAAATAATTCAACTTAGAAAAACACGCAAAATAGAGCTGCAATTTGCCTTAAGCAAGATCTTGAATTTATAAGATTTAACTAAGAAATTATGCTCAATAGGCCTGAAAATCTATATGGTTTCATAACAAATCAGCTCAGAAAAATCAACTCAACAAGGGCCACGATTTGAATTAACAATTCGCGCTGCCATCAACATCTACAAGCACGGAACCTATGCCCAAATGCACTGCAATTTGCCATAGAAAATCATGCTGCCATATGTTTCTTCACTTAGATTTTATGACCATGCAAAGACTGTGTCTTTACGAGAAGGCAAATGGGCATCTGGAAGATACAGACTTTCATCATGGCAAGTAAAAGTTCAACAAGCAAATTTAATAAATAAAGTGCCACTCCCTTCCTCAGCATTTGTGTCAAAAATTCTTTGACAATCATACCAACAATTAAATGAAATGAACGGTAATCCCAATATAACAAAATTTCTTTAGCAACAGAGGGCTTACCTAACTTTCTAGAGTTTTATACATTCACATTATTTCTTCTCAATTCGCTCTTGATCAAAAGGTTAAACCATGAATTGCTATATAACCAAAGAACTTGCTACAATATAAAAATTTAGCTTTGCAATATGAGAAGGCAGTTTGCTAGTGTTTCCAACCATAAGTTGATTTGCATTATGGTGAAGTATTACCAATTGTAGCAAGACAAAATGACCAACTCTGGCATGGCCACATTGACATCTGTTTACTCCTAAATCAATTCTATATATCTTACTTGACATAAAAGAAGTCATTTTATCTTGTTTTACTTTCTACCACACTTCAGATTTTAGTCCATAATTATCTTCATCGATTTCATTTATTGTAGACGCCACCAGCAAAAAAGTGCATCAACAAAATACACCTACCGGATTTCCAGATACTTAAAGTTTTCCCAATTGATAAATCCACAATTTCTAGTTGTGGCATTTTGTCAAACACTTGGCTGCCATCCTTAAACAAAGTGAACAAGCAATCTCTGCCACTAAGAACATTTGTTTGGCTTGAATGAAATCGTTAGCTCTTCTTAAGCATTATATAATCTGCTAAATTGTTGGGATTTTGTGCCCAATGGGACTATATACTCCCACGCACCGAAAGGAAGATTTTATTCATGGTTACGACCACTGTCCATACAATTAATGTTCCAACTAAGGGTTGGGAAATTTTATTGGCATATACCATCTATAACAATTAAAGCAAAGTCAAGACCAAATCATAATGCCATTCCTAGTCAGGTAGTGAAGAAGGAAAACAATTTTATATGAGTTATGCTGCCCATAATTAGAATCAGCTTGTCAGCTGAATTCAAATTGTAGTCAAGGAATAAGATAAATAAAAGAAAAGATAGCCCATACAGCTACCCATCTCTATCATAACAATTTTGGACCAAAACAATTTGAGGAAAATAGTTGATCTTCAGAATTTAGCAGAATTGATACATAACTGGATGACTTACCCACACAAAACTGTAGTAAATCTCTGTTATTGCATGCCCACCTATTGAATAATAGCATTTTCCCCATTCTGAGAACTGTAATGATTTCTTCCCAATTGAAATGGAGACTAAGGGCTCTTCCAGATGCTACAGTGACTTCCATGTGTTCATTTTAAGCC
>ML857229.1:0-10340 GCA_009831015.1 Picea engelmannii | reverse complement strand
CATCCTCATATTAAATAATCTCTTCATTAGAAATACCTTATTGGACGTTGAGGGTTTTTCATACAATTTGGCCAACGCATCCATCAAACCCTTTGTTGTCTTTTCTTTCGAGATATTGAAAGCCACCGACGCTGCCAGGCTCAACCGTATCATTCCTAAAGCCTTTCTGTCAAGAATCTCCCATTCTTCGTCCTTCATGGCTGTCGGCTTCTTTGATACTCCGCTCAATGGTAGGAATAGATCCTTCTGATATAAATAATCTTCCATCTGCATCTTCCATAACTGGTATTTTTGGCTGTTAAATTTCTCGACCCTAAACTTTCCATCTTCCGACATTGCTCCCACTCGAACCAGGAACTCTCTTTTCCTGCAAGTTACCTTACGCTTTGATACCAGTTGTTATAAAAAAAAGGACCCCGGAGCAATAAAATAAAAAAAATGCGGAAACAAAACACAGAAGATACACAATACAAGAGAGACACAAATTTACGTGGTTCATCCAGTGTGGGCTACGTCCACCAGAGAAATTTCTAGGTCCTTTCTTTATTATTATCCAACAAAATGAAGGGATACAACCTACAACAAAACCCACTGTAACTTCCTCTTCTTTCTCTCACAGTCTCCTTTCTCAGAATACAATACTCACCAACCTACATAGCCGCAATACATTTCCCTCATAAAAGAGGGTTGCCTTCTAGGGAAAAAAACCCTAACATAATCTCTATCGTTAGATCTGTGACCTTATAATGAACGGTCTAGATTTACAATGAAATTACAATATACTTTTACAAGGAAATTTTTTCTTTGGGGGATTTGCCCCTGAACCCCTGCTGGGGGCCCGCTTGCCCCCAGACCCCCCAGTTGGGGGGGATAGCCCCCTCGGACCCCGCAGAGGGGGTACCCCCCCTCTACACTCCCCCGCGTGGAAGAGTGTACATACTTCTAGGGTGTAAATACTTCATGGGGTATAAACACAGCTGGAAGTAAAAGACCTCTAAATCAGGAAGATAATCAGGCTCCACAACCAACAAAAAAGAATTCAATAGATTAGTTAGTTCATTTCCATTGCACAGTATTAGATTTCAATTCCTAGAATCTTTAATGAATGTTTGAGGAACTTGATTGTTGATAAACTCATATTTGCTTTAACTACATGATTTTAGCCTCTACGAGCTATCTACATAGACTTTGTTGATATTCTTTAGATAAAAGATGAGTCCTCGGGTTGATAAATTAATGTTAAACTAAGGCTGTTTTTAGACATCTTTAGACACCAACAACGTGGCAGGGTGACATGTGGCAGTACGAATGTTGACGTGGCACTGTACAGATGTTGATATGGCATTGTACGGAAGTTGACATGGAATTGTAGGGATGCTGATGTGGCATTGTACAGATGATTACGGGCACAAAAATCAAGAAAAAAGAGTTTTTTTTCATGTAGTTCGAGACTGTACAGATCTAACAGGGAACAACATTGGGATTTGTGTTGAGGGGAGGTTCTGAGGGACTATTCAGAAGAAAGTCAAATTTATACTCAAAAGTTGCAGAATTTCGAGAGGATTCTAAATATGGCTTTTGTTTTTGCATCAGAGTAGCTGAACAGAAAAGTGCCTCTAGATCCCAAGATGTCAATCCAAGCATAGCCGACTTCATACTCAAAAGTCTCAGAATTACCTGTTCTAGCCAATGGTGATGGATGTTTCTATCAAGAAGTTGCATATCTAAAATGTGGTTTTAGGAGATGTTATGTAAGCCTTTATTTTGTATTCTTAAAGCATTAAAGTTTAATAAGAAGCCTTCCCCACTGAGACAAAGGCCTGAAGACGTAGGAAAACTTGTGTCAAAATCCGTTATCAATCTTGGTGTTATGGTTTGTTGTTTTGACTTCTTATATGGCTGCAACTTCTTTCATTAAGCTTCTTATATTTCTTATTAAATCCTAAATGGTAAAATAATCCATGCATAAAATTAACCATAGTCTTTAAAATATCAATTTCGGATCAATTTAATAAGGTTTGACACTTCTCCAACTTAATTATTTGTCTGTGGTGAGATTAATGTAATCCTCCCTGTTCCTAGTAACTTTATATATAAATTCATTGATTGATCTTTGTAAATCCTCATCCACTGACTCATTGTATCGATACCCCTCACAAGGATAGAGAGGTGCAACTATGTGCAGGGTGTCTGTCTCAAATGACATATGCATCTTTTTCAATTTTAGCACGACATTATTGTCAAAGGCCTACTCAATACTGAGAAATGAAAGATATGGATTAGACTCACCCATAATCTCAATGACCTCAAAATACTCCTGAGTTATTAATCCTCTTATGTTTACCTCCACTTTATCCATTCAACCTATTAGATAAATTTTGTATTGATTTTCCATTCATATCTAGATGAGTGACCAAACCAACTCTGACTTCGCCATTACCTTCCTGGTATTCATTGGGAGGATATTCACATCAAATCATAGATCCAACAAGACATAATCCATGTCATATACTCCAAGTTTTGTTGTCATATTGAACTCCTAACCAGTGAACTTCTGCTTCCTGACTTGAAAAACCTCCCTTTCTAGTAGGTGATCCAATGTAACTGGCTCATTTTCTTGGCCCCCTGTGCATATGGCTAACATCCGCATTAACTTCTTTGCAACATTTGGATATTTAAGAAAGTTAAAACAACATCATAAGAAAGTACTTACTTGGATTTCATTTTTTATTTCATGATTTAAGCCACATAATTCATTTGCATGTGTTGCACACTGCAATTCCTCCAAGTGTTTATCTTGAATAACTCTCTTCTCAGTGCATTGCATCCAATCCTTTCTACAGGATTCCTCTATGGATTTTTGCATTGTGCACTTTATTTCTTTATGCACATGAGCTTCCTCCATATATATCTATGTCACATGTTGTAGCTCATCACGGACGTGAGCCTCTTCAAGCGAATGTTGTGATGCACACATGAGTTCCTCTTTGGCGTGAGATTCCTCTATTTATTTTTGGGTTGCCTTCCACAACTATTCATGGATCTAATATTCCTTTAGAAATATCTATATCACATTCTATAATTCTCCTTGGAATTGAGCCTCCTTGAGTGATATTTGAGTCACATGTTGCAACTCCTCGTGTGCTCTTACTTCCTCCATTTATTTTTACACATCATTATGAATTTGTTATGGTTGGGAATCATCAATATTTGGAGGGGGTTGGATGGCCCCTTTGATTGGTCCCTCCAACTCTTGACCTAAGACATCACTGTTTTCAAAGTTTTTTCCTATCATTACCCCTCCTTGGGTCACTACCTGAACACCAGTGTTGGCACAGGGGCAGACCTAGGGTTCAACACTTACAATAGCAGACCAACAAAACCCTAACTACCAGCCCTTTTGGCAACACCTGTGAAGTAGATGAAGTCTCACCCAAGGTAGAGGCATGGGTGGTTGCAAGACTCAGGTGTCAACAACCTTAGCTAGGACACAAATCTGTGATTATACATCTTACTAGAGCACTTAGCACTGTTAGTCCTCAAGATACATTCAATAACCACTTCTCTTATAAGACCGAGCTTCGCAACATTCACACTAATCTATAGTATTCAAGCACTTAGCAAAATTAATCTAGATCAAACCTAGTAGATCAACACTAAGCATCTTCATACACATTAGATCTAACATTCATACACATCTAGGAGCATAAAGCATAAGCAGATCGTCCTACAAATATCAAAGCACTTAGAAGAAGAGAAGTAAACACATTGAATCAAGGCACAAAGAATCACACACAAATTTACGTGGTTCACCCCCACCCTGGGGATACGTCCACCAACTATTCTTATTTATTATCTTGGTCAAGAAGTTACAACACAGAGCCTCAACAATCCTTACTTTGCACATGACAGAAGATCTGCGTAGCTCTCTATATCCTTCTTCCTTGCACTTCAACACAAAGTCTTTCACAACCTCCTACAACAACTTGCACTTATCTTTGCAAGTCTCTTACAATCATGCACAGAGAATTTACAATACTCATCCGATCACATAGATCTAATTACTAGCACTAAGCCATCGAATCTCTTCTACCTTGCCTAGACATATATTTATACATACAAAAGTGGGCCTAAGTGTGGGTAAACCCACGGGCCGACATCCCAATCCCATTACATTATCCAAAAAACCCAAAAAGGACCCAAAGTGGGTCGAGATCCTGTGATCTCTTCTTCATCTTGCGTGCTTCCCTCGATAGGGCATCGAAGTCCCAAAACAGTCAAATATGACCAAGTATCTCCCACAACTTGGTCAAGGGCCAACAGGCCCCCAACACTCACATGTGACTCGTCTCGAGTCACTCAGGTCTGATCAATTCTACTTCAAACGCCTCAATCTTGGCTCGAGTTGCTTCGACCTATTGTATTGCAACTTCTTCTTACTCATCAAACTCTTGGATGAGTGTGACATTCACTAGCCCTTCTAGGCATTGCTATGTTGAATTCACAACCTGTGTCAGCTCTGTTCCTTGGTTCTTGATCTCTATAAATATCTAACATGCCTTATCCAGCAAAGGTTGAATTTGTTGAGTTACTTCCATTACCTTTATCTGGATTATATGGATCTATTGTTGTGCTATGCACTGCTCAAAAGACTGTTTCATTTTCTCTATGGGTGATAGGGCCTTCTGCTGCACCTGTAGCTTTTCGGCTTCATGATTCACCTCTTGGAGCTGTGACTCCAATTTGTGCAATTCAGGATTCTCAGTTAGGTTCTCATGTATCTACGCACTTCTGCTACTTAATTGTTTGCATTCCTCAGTGAGTGCTTTAAGCCTTTCTACTGTGCTCTGGGCAGTAATTTCTCGTTGGTTGCACTCTTCTTGTGGGGTACCTGGTATGGTCTGAAGCTCTAATTCTACAACTCTTTGTTGAATTTGTTGAATAAATTTAGCAAGCTTCATCACTTGGCGTTTTAAGGGTTCTTATGCTTTCTGCTCTAAGCCAGTCACAAAGAGAAATGCTCTGTTGACTGCTTCTTCGTTCCCAATCTGCTTCACGAGTAGCTGCTCCTTTTATTTTTGGATCTTCACTCTGTCTTCTTCCAATTTTTCTTGGAGATCATCCCTCTCTTGTCACACAGCTCATTTTTGCTCGATGATTTCCTCTTGTGCTTGCTTTAAGGCCTAGGTGGCCTGCGTGGTTTCTTCTTGTGTTTTCTGAAGGCGTGCTTCGACTGTGGTAGAAATATTGTGGAGTTCAACTGGTTCATCTCCCTTTTTTGTTGTTCCTTCTAGCAGGGGCATAGTGGAGACTACGTGGCTAGAACGAAGTGTCTGTTGCACTCCTTGGAGCTTTCTCTCAATTCTATTGTACATTTCCTCTTTCTTGGCTTCCTTCTTTTTTGTTATTCTTCTATAGCTTCATTCATAGTGGCAAGGAGGAAACTGAAGTCATATGGGGTGAGCGTGGTATTCATCTTGGTTATAGGGGTTCTAGGGTTCATTCGGAAGGAAGGTTTCATAGGTGAAACCTTCCTTTTCTTCGATGAGTCTTCTTCATCTTCTGGCCTCTGTTTGACTTCTTCATCGTTACCTTCTTGCTTAGGTCTAGTGGAAGTGGTCCTTACAGATCTATTGTCTATATCTTGTATTTCCTCATCCTTCTTCATATTTGTTTCTTTCTTCATCTTACTGGGCCCGGGTGTATCCTGTGCAGCTTCTCAGTTGTCGATGTCAGACAATTCTATGAGGACTACTAAAACAAGGAGGTATGTCGACCATTCCTTGGTGATTTACTCCAGGTCTTCTTCTATCAGCTTATAATAAGAGTGTAACTTCTATTTTTTCTCATCAGCACATGTTGTTATATAAATGAAGTGGCAGTCCATGCTGAACTTCATTAAGGGCTTAAACCTGAAGAGGGTATTTGGGATTATCCAAGGCTCAGACTAGATGGCATGCTTCAACTGATTATATTAGGCGTGGAATACGACATTGGATTTCCATTGTTTGCTCATATCATTTGAGTACCATAAGGTATTGAACTTCGTGGCTAAGGTCTCAAAAGGGTCGAGGTCTAGGAAGGATGCATCTTCTAGTATCTCCCATGCAACAAAATATATAAGTAATAAGATCCAGCTAAAATGGAATTCATTCCCCTGATCCTGGGCTTCTCTGCAGTCGATCTCTAGTTGATTCACTAGGTACTTCACCCAGTTCATCTGTAGTCCCTCTGTGCACTTTCCTGTGGGGTCAACTACAAAGCCAGATACTTTCATGGGTTGATTCTTGCGAACGAGCTTCTCTGCAATCAGCTGACATGCAAGGTGCAATGCGTCTCTCTGAATAGAGGCTACCTTGTAGCCTCATTCTCCTTTCTCAACATCGCCATAAGCTTCTTTGATCTTATGAGCAAGAGCGCGATCTGCGGTCTTTCCAGGACAGTAGTCATGGGGATCAGGGCCCTGCATACTGAGACCTGTGATCCTATTGATCAGTGCTAGATCAACTGTGATGCAACAGTTCAACCATAGGTATCCTCCATGGTATCTCACCAGGAGTATATTAACACAGACATTGGATTCTTGGTGACGTCTGAAATGTGGGATCTTCATGACGTTTAGTAGAGTGGACTACACAAGGTTCATAGTCCATTGTTGAGGGATGATCTTTGAGTTCTTTCCCTTGGTTCAGATTATGTACTTCTACGGGGCAAATGTGTTGTAGACTTTACGATCCCCCAAGTTGAAGTCACTAAACTTCAATGCTACAATCTTGTCTTGATCTATGTGGACTATGTGTACCCATTTCGATAGGTGCATAGTGACTAGAGTGTACTCGAAGTCTCTAGGCATGTTCTCTCTATTGATCGCACCACTCAGAGGTGGTATGTAAGAAAGTAGGATTGATGGAACCAACCTCGCATTGGCCATATCATATTTATGTTTGGTTCTGCGTTCTGCGTCATCTCGGGATGTTCCTACTCAAGTAGTTGATGGGGAGGCTTGCATTCCTCTTGTCGATGATTCCTATAAACCTTTAGACAACCCTCATTCTAACATGACTCTTTTGGTTCTTAGGATAGCGAGTACCTCTCTTGTAGATTCTTCGGTTGCACTAAATTCGTCGGACATACGTGCTCAGAAAGAAAAATTAGTCGGGGTTCACAATGATCACAGATATTGTACTAGGATGACCAACCAGATCGCAATGACCACTATATACAACTACTATTCGACAGGCTTCTATTTCTCAGTTGGAAAAAGTGTTCTTCATGCATGGTGCGACAAACTAAATAAGAAATTTGGCAACAGACTGCTTGCAACGAGCATGAAGCTTCCATTAACGTTGATCTGTCCGTTATGGTGTGGTCCAATGGTCTAGTGATGATCCTTTAATGATTTTATGTCCGTTTCGGGAGGAAGTCAAACAGGTATATTGGTCCAACAGTTATATCGATTTGTCACGATGAAGTGCCATAGGTCATTGTTCTGATATCTCGACGAAGCTCCCATTCAGAAAGTTTTCTTTCTGCGATGTTCTATCTAGAATCTCCTGCAACTTTTCAATTTGTGCCTTCTTCTTACTTAACTTTCTAGCTTTCTTTCCAGTGAGCTTTGTCTCAGTAGTTATTTTCCCGTTATGGCTCTTATTTTCCTTGGATATAGTTACTTCACACTGTTGAGGTTATTTCTTATGGTTCAGGTATAACATCTCTTCTTTATCTGAGATAGAAACTTCATTCTTCTGTGAGTCCTCTGGTGTTTTGATAACTTTGACATCTAGGTTCCTAGTGTGATATATCTTTGATCTGTTCTCTTGTTCTTCAATCAACTGCACAATCCTTCTGGTCATGAAGTATTTTAACTCTTATCTCTCTTGTTCTAAAACTTTTTCTTCTTCCTTCTTTCTAGCTTGATTTCTTTCAATCCAAGGATTTCCAAGTAACATAGTAAACGAGGTGTTGTCCTCAATAAATTTGATAATATCAAAATATTCTTCTATTGAAGTTCCATTAGAATTCATAGATATCTGACTGAGCCTTCCACATAGGTTCACTAGTTTCCCTCTGAATATCCCTATTCCACTCAGTGAAGGGGTCATAAAAGGCCTCCCTATAGCTTCCCAAGTTCTTTCTGTCATAATATTCACCTATGTTTCATCATCTAGAACACAGTCAATGTTGAAGTCTCCTATTCTTACCTCGATGCATTCCTTCTTGTTAAAGACCTCTGATAATCTAACATGTCGGTGATCATTCAAGGTGTCTTGTATCTGTAGTAACATTTTGTCTGATTCTCTCTGGGGTTTTGTTATTTATGGATCTGCCTTAGGGTTTTCTTCTTTCAGATTCATGCCTTCCATTTTAGCAATCATTCTAGGGAAATCTAATACTTCGTGGTCCAAAGCTTTGCAACAGAGACAACTAGGTCTACCACCAGGGAATTCCTTAGAAATATGTCTCGGTCTTCTTCAAATATAATAGAGGGTTAATCCTCTCTTTCTTTTAAGTAACCCCCAACCCCTTTTGTACTGCGCACTAGGGTTATGGTAGCTAGCCTGCAAAAATTTCTTTCGAGGATCCTTCATCTACTTGTTAGTCCAAACATTCTATCTATGCATAGGTATAATATATCTATCAGATCTATTCATATCAAACTTTCTTTTATCTATCAGAGCCCTAGTTTCCAAGATAGGACATAATCTATCAAACATGCCCAGATCCATACTCTAGAAACAAAATTTTTCACTTATTTTACTTTTCCACAGCACAAATCTTCCAGATCTAAAAACTTTTGACTATTCTTACCTCTATAAGAGAACAGAGCTTATAGATCTTACCTCTTTTTTGGAGATCTAACCTTTCTTTCTTGGCACAAAGATTCACAGGTTAAGTAGAACACTGTGCATTAGGGAAACAAATCTACGCATAGAGATTTCACAATTTCTAGATCAAATCTTTGCACAAATATTTTCTTTCTCAGTTCCTAGCAATCAAAGTTCCAGTCCTGGAAACGGAACCATTTGTTGGTACAGGGGAAGACCCGGGGTTCAACGCTCACAACAGTGCACCAACAAAACCCTAACTATCAGCCCTTTCGGCAACACCTGTGAAGAATATGAAGTCCCACCCGAAGTAGAGGTAGGGGTGGTTGCAAGACTCAGGTGTATGCAACCTTAGCTGGGACACAAATCTGTGATTATACAACTTACTAGAGCACTTAGCACCATTAATCTTAAAGATACATTCAATAAGCACTTCGCTTATAAGACCAAGCTTCACATCATTCACACTAATCTATAGTATTCAAGAACTTAGCAATAGTAATCTATATCAAACCCAATAGATCAGCACTAAGCATCTTCATGCACACTATATCTAACATTCATACACATCTAGGAGCACAAAGCATAAGAAGATCTTCCTACAAATATCAAAGCACTTAGCAGAAGAAGAAGTAAACACATTGAATCAAGGTATAAAGCATCACACACAAATTTACGTGGTTCACCCCCACCCTGGGGATACATCCACCAACTCTTCTTCTTTATTATCTCAGTCAAGCAATTATAGAATAGAGCCTCAACAATCCTTACTCCGCACAGGACAAAAGATCTGTGCAGCTCACTAGATCCTTCTTCCTTGTGCTTCATCACAAATCCTTTCACAACCTCTTACAAATACTTGCACTTAGCTCTACAAGCCTCTTACAATCATGCACAGAGAATTTACAATCCTCATCTGATCACACAGATCTAATTACTAACACTAAGCCATCGACTCTCTTCTACCTTTCCTAGACATCTATTTATACATACAAAAGTGGGCCTAAGCGTGGGTAAACCCACAGACCGACATCCCAATCCCATTACATTATCCAAAAAACCCAAAAAGGACCCAAAGTGGGCAGATATCCCATGATCTATGTTTTGTCTTGCGCGCTTCCTTCGATAGGGCGTCGAAGTCCCAAAATGGTCAAATATGACCAAGTATCTCCCACAACTTGGTCAAGGGCCAACAACTGGCTTCCTCGGGCTTCTCCTCATCTTTGCACAACTTATTATGCCCATATTACACTGCTTCTTATCTTCCCATTTCTTCAATAAGCCTGTAAAAACCTTAGTGACATGCTCAGGACTATAGTAGTATACACACAATATGCGCGACTTAGTACAAAACCTAAAAACATGACTAATTTCACCACAATTAATACACATGGGGGGTCTGCCTATGCCCCCTCCATATCCTAATCTGTGGCTGTAACCATATCCACCTCAAGGGACTCCTTGATATCTTCCATGATCGCCATATTTTTTCCCTTCCTATACTCAGAATGCATC
>ML857228.1:7329-27136 GCA_009831015.1 Picea engelmannii | reverse complement strand
TGCATCTAAGTGCGTAGATAGAACTATATGTTTTCATCTAATAAATCAAGAAACACAGTTATGTGGACGTATCCCTAGGGAGAGGGTGAACCACATATATCTTATTTTCTTTTTGGTTGATGATGTGTTATTTTCTATCTATTATACTATTATTTCATGATTGTTAGATCAGAGATATAACTTCACGAAGTAAGCTTAAGAGTGGTAAAGAATATCTATATTTTTTTGCATTGTGTTTTGGAATCACTTTGCATTTCCTTTGGTTGTCGACACCTATGTCCTGCAACCCCCTATTGCTACTTCGGGTGAGACTGCATCTACTTCGCAGGTGTTTCTGAAAGGACCAATAGTTAGGGTTTGCTAGTGCCCTGTAAGAGTTGAATTATGGGTCTACCCCTATGCCAACATGATAGTATATCCATCCTGTGATAGGGACAGTGACAGGTTGATGTTGTGGTGACAGATTGGTCTACATTTATATTTCAGGGTGGTTGGATGGGGTAAGGAAAGGGGGTTGTAGCCTCCTTCTGGTTGGAGTCGAGAAATTAGAGAGTTGGATCTTCCTTCAGGTTGCATCTTGTAAATAGGGGGTTGGAGTGTCCTTCTAGTTGTAACTTGAGAAATAGGAAGTTGCTTCTTCCAATGAATGTACTCTTTGATAAATAAGAAAATCATTTAGTGGTTTTCTCTTGCATTGGGTTTCCACATAAAATTTGGGTGGATTGTGCTTATGTGATCTATATGCATTGAATTATGATGTTTTGAATGATCATGATATTATTTAAGGTTTTATATTGTGATCAAAATTACTAATTGTGCTCATACTGATTCTCCCCCACCCCTCTCAGTATTCCAACACCTAGTCTTATTTTAATTAATTTGTTCTTCTAAAAAGAATTGTTGAGGAAGATATTTCTAGAAGTGAAACATTTTATTAATTATTCTTACATTATACTTGTTCACATTATTAAATAGGCATTATTAATTAATGTTGTCCTTTATTACATTGAAAATATAGTATTCTATGTACATGAGGGGTTAGTGAGGTTAGGTCCCTAACATGCCCTCCCCCTTGAAGAACAACCTTGTGTTCAAGGCTTGAGATGAGGAAATAGTTGCAAAATGGTAGCCGACTCCCATGTAGAATTCTATGGGGTTGTATCTTTTTACTGAACTAAAAATTCCTGCATGGCTCGATTATGGAGATGGTGCTCTTGCTAGTCCAATACTGCTTGTGGCTGCAACTAAATGGAACCTTCTTCATCCAACTCAGGGAGACTAGTTTGTGTTTGGTACTTAGTTCCAATCACTTTCTTTAAGCATGATACATGAAAAATAGGATGGAGCTTAGAATGATTGGAAAAATATAACCAGCAGGCCATGGGCCCCAGTCGCTTGAGAATTGTATGAGGACCATAAATTTGGGTGCAAGTTTATGACAATGTTTATATTTGAGTGTAGTCTTGTTATAAGTTTGCAGATGAAGAAATCCTTAGTCCCATTCAACAAATTGACATTCAGAATGACCCTTATCTTCTTTTTTCTTCATTTCATTATGATCCATGACCAAATTTTCTTTGAGGGTATGGAGAATGGGCACTCAGGCTGTAATATTATTTTCAACCTTCTCAACCTTGGAGACACCTAGCATGTATGAGAGAAAAAAATGGATTTTTCCAATAGACTACTTCAAAATGAGTCATGAAAGTAGCAATATGGTAACATGTGTTGTACCACCATTCAGCTAGGAGCAACCATTGAACTCACTGATTTTGTTTGTCAGATGAAAAACACTGCAAATATGTTTCCAATTTTTTTTTGGAAACTTGAGTTTGGCCACGATTCTAAGGGTGATATGTGGTGTTGAGATGAAATTGGATTCCTTGGAGCCTGAACAATTCCTACAAAAAATTGCTGGTGAAATTTGGATCTCATTCAGAGACACTAGAATGAGGCATGCCATGAAGTTTGAATATATTATCCATAAAAATTTGAGCCACCGTGGATGTGGTGAATGAGTGTTTAAGAGTACATAAATGAGCATATTTGGGAATACGATCGACTACCACCATGATGACTAATTTATTTCTTGATTTAGGAAGGTCAATAATGGAATCCATAGAAATATCCCTCTAAATAGCAGGGGGAATCAAAAGAAATTGGAGTGTGCCTAGAGATTTGATTATTTCTCCCTTATTGCATTGACATGTATCACATTCAGCCACACAGACGTCGACATCTTGTTTCATATTGTCCTAGGAAAAATAGTGTTTGACTTGTTCATAGGTTTTGGTAAACCCTGAATGCCCATCCGTGGATGAAGCATGAAGCTCGTAAAATGTCGTGGTTTTAAGTTGCGACTATTTTCTTAAATACAAATGGCCTTTTTATCTAATCTCTTCATTGTTCCAAGAGTACCCTAGAGAAGCTTGACAATGGTACATTGCAATTTTTGGATCAGGCGAGAAAGTTTGGTGTCTTGCAACCATTCCTAGAGAACAAATTGGAGCCAATATGGTATAACGAAGGAGAGGGAAAATATGAACCCTTCATCTTCATACCTCTTGCAAAGAGATTCAACAACCACATTTTATTTTCCCTTATTGTAAATGATCTCATAATGATATCCAAATATCTTGGTCACCCACTTTTGTTGCTCTAGGGATGCAATTCATTGTTCTAGAAAACAATTGAGGCTTTAATGATCAGTTTTAATTTGGAATTATTTCCCCAATAGATAAGGAAACCAGAGATCCATGGCATGCAAAATGGAAAAAAATTCCTTTTCATATATTTATTGGCCCAATTGTCTCTCTGAGACTTGTTTGATAGTGAAATCCAAAGGCCTTCCAACTTGCATGTGAGCTGCCCCAATTCCTTTCCTTGAAACATCACATTCTAGGAAAAAAGTCTTGGTGAAGTAGGGAATTTCTAGGAAAGGATTCATATACATAGCCTATTTTAATGTGTGGAAGGATTAATTAGTGGTTGGAGTCCAAGTGAAATAATTATTTCTAAGGAGAGAGATGAGAGGTGCTACAATTTTTCCATAATTCAGAGTAAAATTGCAATAATATCATGTTAAATCCTGAAAAGCATGAATTATATTAAGAGTTTTAGGGAAAGGTCGATCCTTCATAGCTTCAATTTTATTAGTATCCAGTTGTATGCCATCCTTTCCAACAATATTACCCAGGTACTCCTCTTTTGAGGCTCCAAAGGAACATTTATATTGTTTGAGGAAAATTTTGTGCCGAGAGAGTAGATGGAGAACTTGATCCACATGGACGAGATGGAATTTCCAAGTTTTAATATAGATGAGAATATCATCAAAGAAAACTAAGAAAAAATGATGAAGGAAGGGATCAAAGACATGATTCATGAAACTTTGGAAAGTGGGGGGAGAATTACATAGGCCAAAAGGAATGACCAAGAACTCACAGTGAACCTCATGAGTTATAAATTCAGTGTTGGGAATGTCTTCCTATTTCATACATATCTTGTGGTATCCATATTAGAGATCAAGTTTAGTAAAGTACCAAGAACTGCTCAATTAATCCAATAGGTCATCAATAAAAGGAATGGGAAATTTTTGTTTGATGGTGATTTTGTTGATAGCATGAAATTATGGACATATGCACCAAGTGCCTTCTTTCTTGAGTATCATGACCACGTGAGAAGAATAGGGGTTGGTACTAGGACGAATAACACCCACTTTGAGAAATTCTTGAACAATTGTCTCAATTTCATTCTTCCGGGAAAAAGGGTGACGATAAGTGAGAACATTGGGAGGAAGGTTTCCTGGGACTAAAGGAATGGAATGATCATGAACACCACAGGAAGGTGGAAGTCCATGGGAGTGAAAAAAATGTCTTGGTTTTACAAGAGGATATATTGGAGGTCAGGATGCACAAAGGGTGTCTCAATTTCTTGACTAGAATGGATTTGGGAAATAATTCCCAAATGACATTTTTTTAGAATCTTTTCATTCGATGGAAACCGATGATCTTAGGCGAGCCTATTGTGATGCCTTGGATCGTATATTGTTTTCTCTCTTGTTGGAATTGCATGGTTAATTCCTTGAAATCCATGAGGATGGGGCCTATACTTCATAACCATTCAACAATAATCACAATTTTACAACCGCCAATGTCAATACAAGACATATCATATTTCAGGTGGTATTGATCAATTTGTAGGCACACATTTTCACAATTCACACCACATTTCATGGAAATGCCATTGGAAATCATGATTTGAAATTTTTTGATGGCATAGATATAGAAATTGATTTTCTGGGCTCTGTGACGATGAATAAAATTATGGGTGTTTCCATTGTCAACAAGGATTATAACTTTCCTATGCTTAATGTAGTCAATTAGCTTGAGGGTTTGGGGAGTAGAGAAGCTAGTTAGGGTATGCAACAAAATAAACGGTTCATATTATGGTGGAGTAGTGGGTGGAGTAGTATCATCTATTGGGCGTATCTCTTCCACAGGGGAATATCCGACCTCCTCATTAGCAACATCCTAAAAAATGGCCATTAAAAGCTTTTTTTCATTACACTTGTGCCAACAAAAATATTTTTCATCACAATTATAGAAAATAACATATCCCTGGCATGCATTTTTACAACATTTCCACCATTGGAAACATTCAATATATAGATAGATAACAACATAACAAAGTTTGGCCAACTCATCAATAATGCCATGAAAATCAAAATAATGCTCCATTTGGGTGACCCAACACATGGGATCAAAGCCATCAAATTTATTGACCTCAACTTAGGGAAGACATGGGTCATGATGAAAGGGGTTGGACTCAAAAGCCATAGTATGAGAGGATTCAACACCATCTACTTGGGAGGGTTGGTCAATGAAGGAGGGGACCTGGGATCGGTTCAACAACTCGTTGAGAGTGCCATTGAGGGTGTCAATTTTTCCCTCGAATTTTCCTTCTGATTTTCCAAATCAAGCTTCAACTTTGGAGAATTAGTTTTAGACTTGGACCTTGAAATGGTTGAACTTGACCTCTATTTATTTATTTTGGCATACAGTTCTTGGGTGTGAGTGGTGACCATTTGGAAATTTTTGGTTATTGGGATGGGGAGTGGTTCCATTGAGAAAAGGTGGATAAGTTATATATATCACTGTGATTAGGGAAATCAGGGGAAAAAAATGAGATAGGTGTCAAATAAGACTGTGAGGAAGGGTGGGTGGGACCATAGAAAAAAATTATTATAAGTGATAGGTACCAAGAAAATTAGGGAAAAAGGGGGAATCCACTGGGATAGGTCCTGAATAAGGGTGCTGGGAAGGGGGTGAGGTCCAAAGATATTAGAGGAAATTTTTCCCTAAAATGTGCCTCCTAAGGAAAATATAAAATAATAAAATCGTAATCCACATCACTCTAAGTTAGATGTGTATCTAGTGAAGGTTTAACTACATTTATTCATTAACAATGTTTGCCATGTAAACTGGGTTAATATAGAGTTGAGAGGTGAGAGTTAAAAATAATAACAATGATTTATACAAGAAATGATAATTGGTAGTAGATAAAAGATAACTTAAATAAAATTAATATTGTATTTTTCTTTTTGAAATTTATATCATCTTAAATTTATTATGTTGCACAACTATTTTTTAATATCTAACAATAAATTTTATTCTAAATAATATATTAAAATTAAGTCAATAATAATTAAAAATATAATTTAAATAATGATGTAAATAAAAAAATATTTCATTATTATTATTTACTTGGAATAGTTTGTCATTTAATAACACAACATTTCACTTGCAGGAATTCAACCTGTGTGGGGGGAAACACCCTTCAACACAAACTACTGAAGCTAAACCCAATTGACAATTTTTCATTATTATTATTATCCTAAAATCACCACACATATAATATTTCACTATATAAACATATCATCATAATGAAACACTTTTTTATAATCAAAAGAAAAACTTACCTTATTGAAATAGTTTTTTAAACTATAATCAAATTTTAGTTATTCTAAAACGATTATAATGAAACAATGAAACATATCATTATAATATATATTTTTTTATAATCATAATAAAACTTGTCTTATCAAAATATTTTTTAACTATAACAAAATTTTAGCTATTCTATAGTCATAATAACTAAATTTATTCTAAATTTTTAAATTTGTTTGTAATTGCCATATAAACCTAGCTTTAGACTCACATTATAAACTTAACTTATTTTGACCATTCTTCTTTCTTCTTTCTGTTTATATTTAATTTGAATAGTTATATCATTTTTTTTTTAAATGATGTTGTTATTTTTCATATGTTTTTTAAATTAAATTAAGTATTAATAATATAATTTAATATTTACTAAAATTTAATTTAATATTTAAGATTTTTATTTACTTATGTTTTATTAAAACTTTTCATTTTTATTAAATTAAAATGATAATATATTTATTGCAATTTATTAAATTGTAATGATAATATAATTATTGCAATCTTATTGGATCTTCCTTTTGTTATATTATAATAATGAGATAAAAAATTAAATTTTCTTTAGTAACTTTTTTAACAATTTTTTACATTATATTATTTTTAGTTTTTAGGTAGTAATTAAAGGATAAAGTTAGTAAGTGGACAAGAATTTTGTTGGAAGTAATAATACTTTTTCCACAATGATTTTGGCACATCTTAAGATGAAGAATGAAAAAATATTAGACAAAAGGTTAACTTTGTCCACTTATTAACTCATTGCAAATTTAAAAGTAATTTTAATTATATTTTAAAACTATACTATTCCAATTCTCATTGCTTAAAAATACATGTGTTTTTTTCTTAAATCTAAATATTATTTCTTCTTGCAATAAAATAATAATATAAAATAATTTTCATATTCCAAAATGACCCACTATGAAGTAATTTTTATGATTTCTTTTTTAATATGTGGAGGTAGTGGTATTTTAAAATATATTTTTTTTAAGTAAAAAAGGAGGATCCTATTAAATTAACTGAGCAGTCTTACAAAAACCTTTGGAATGCCAACTGTCCCACTGAAAACCAGAAACCGGGACAGTTGGCTTCCTATGCAACTTGTTTCAAAAAACTGCCTACCATCTGTTCTGCCTGAAGGAAACCAGGAAATATGGAAGCCATTAGTTTGAGCATGTTTCGTTATCTTACTCCTAACAACATATTGAAAGTTTGACAAAGCAAGAGCTGTAGTTCTAAACAAAATAGTTCCTCTAACCATAATCATTAACCGATGCAATTACCCAGTGGGTTCAACCTCTCCGTCAATCGTTCCTGCTCTGGATGGTAGCACGAAGGTTTGTATACACATTGGGCACCATCATCCTAGTGACGTGTTGGAGTAGGCATCATACAACATGTCTAGGTGTTGGCTGATTTCGAGGACATGGTGGATTTGGTCTTCCACCAGGCTTCGCGTTTCAAATATCAGCTCCAAGTGTTCCGGGTGTAGAAATGATGGTTGGACACTCCATACTTCCTGCATGATGGAGAGGGGATGTGGTGCAGGGGCCATGTCACCCTCCCTCATCCATCTGTCTTGTTATCCTCTTTGAGCTTCCTAGTAATCTGCATCCATGGAGAATTCACCTACTACTAAAGTCATCCCCGCGCCCACACCATCCTGGATTTCTTCTTCGATATACCAAGTGGTGGGTTCCTCCATCTGGTTGCCTTCCTTATGATTATGTAGTGTTCCTGTGGCCCATGGCTTAGATTCATCCAGAAAGGAGGTTGTCAGATTCCAATTATTAGGAACAATGAAGAGGAGGTGTTCCATAGGAATCTGTAATGGTTCTTCTTGAGAAACCTCATTCACATAGGCCATGGGAGGCATCCGGGACCTTCTATGTTTTTGAGATCTCTACATTCGATGTATGGATAGAGCCCTCTCGAATTTATGATGTCTCTTCCAACGAGCATCAAAAGCATACCAGGCTACGCCTCTGCGAGGTCGGCCTCTTTCCCTTGACATATAGATGAGCATAATTATGACCAGAATATCAACCGGGTGACGATCCTTGCACCAGTGCTCAGAAAAATTAGACTTTGGCAGATCGAATTCAAAATGCATCCTCTCCCATATAGGATGACTGATAAACATGAGGGTGATCATGACAGGATTACCCATTATGGCTATCCCCCTTGTTGGAGCCGCCTTTGTTTTTTCTAGCCCATCTCAAATTTCATGTCTTAATGCTCGAAATCGAAAGATGGTTTTCATATTTTTCGTCTGTGGTTTCAAAATTTCTAAAGTCTTATCATGCGTAGCGATGATTATTGTACTCTCGAGGTGAGTTCTACTTTTTAGGAAAAAAAATTCCCCCTTTTGTTCTACCTCGGGATTTCACATGTTGGATGCTATAGATCACGTAGTTCACAAGTCCCGAGCAACGAAATAGTGAAATCGCTTTAAAATTCTACCCCAGGTCAGTAACAAGAGTAAAGTTTTCCTAAATCACAATTGAACATCATCTGGTTTTCACGCCTCGACGTTCATTAAATCCAAAACTCTCATTATCGTATCCTCGATAGCCGAAACCATGAGATCCATATGTTAGTAACCCGTGTCAAAGTTAAAGGAAAAAACTAAGCCATGGTTAAGTTTCGTCGGCAATTCTCCACTCGACGTGTTCTCTTTTAAAAAACTACATTGTCTAAGCCTGAGTCACGAAGTCACGATAAAGATATGAACATAATTAATTAAACACTTAATCTGAGTTTATCTTCCCTTTTAATTAAAACGTTATCGCGATCTCGCAGTTTCGCAGCTCAGCATGCAAACTTCCCGGAAACTTACCTTCGAAGCTCCAAGTCGCGATATTGCGAATATAAATAATTAGGTAATTAATTAAGCGCCTAATCACAATTACGTTTTTTATTAACCAAAATCAATCATCGCAATTTCAGGGGTTAGAGGTTCAAAGGGTTAAAGAAAAAATTCCTGATACAGCAAATACCAAAAGGTTAAATTAACTTTCATAAAATCAGATTAATTAAGCTAAATCAATATCTCCCATGTTTTGATGCTTGCACAGTTTACGAAGCAGTCTTAATCCTTCCTTACGCCATCTGACATTTCGAACCGCCAAAATTGATGGCATTAATTAGAAATAAGGAGAATCGACAAATAAAGATCACGTTTTTATTGCTAAATTTATTTCTAAACATGATTTGAAAGATTTGTTCTAAAAAGTATCGAGTTTTCGAATATATATAGAGTTGTTATTCATTATAACAAATGAATTTCTATATTACGCAGAGCACGCTTTCTCAGCGAGCTAACTTCTGTATGTATATGTATTTTTATCGCAGAAGAGCTAAAGAAGGATCTCCAGTCATGGCCCTGTGAAAATCATCCAAAGCCAGTGTTGAGGTTTCGGGACAAGGTTCGGAAAACGTCGTTGATACTTCACCTCGAAGTCTCGACTCGGTCCCGAACTGGTCATTCATTTCTGATGTTCTGCAGGACGAATTAGTGGATTATTTCGATGATTCCAGCGATAATGAAAAATACGACATAACCACCAAGTATAAGATTGTCATTCAATCAGGAATGCATAAAGTAGCGGTCGGGCCACGACTACTCCCCTATTATGATATGGTCCGATGGGAATTAGACCATGTGGACATACGAACCAGAACCATCATGAATGAGCAGAAGGTCACCATCGAGACTTTCAGGCCTGAACATCTGCAAGCCATGTACAAGTTTCCCATAGAGTCTGACATTACATATGATGCCAAATTCTTGGAAGAGTTCAAACAGAAGGAATGTGTGCAGTATGACAAAACTATGTCTATCTTAATAAGAGATCGGGTTTCGCACCCTACGAAGTTCAGGGCAGACAGTCATGGTATATATTGAATAGCTTCCTTAGAACCACAGTTCAAGTATGTAGCTATGATGACATGCAGATTATATGGGAGAGAGGACACCTCACATTTCTTTCTTCAATGGGTGCCTCTAATATTTCAAGTCACTGAAGGCTATTCCTTCGACTGGGTGAAAATGTTGTCTGATAGCTTGACCAGTTGGGTTACAGAGTATCGGGTGCAGAAAGAGAGCGGAAAAATTGCTTCATTTTTTATGTCTGCATACATTATGGATGCCATGTGATTTCTAACACCATTTCCATTAATGAGCTGGAGTTGGACTCCAATAGAGGACACGCCTATCCACGTCTATCATGCGAAATTGTGGGAAAATAAAGCGGCAGATTTCGTATATGAAATCTTCAACTGGGTGATGGTACCACTGCATGTCACTATTTTCGGCCACCTGCCACCCAGGATCTCGGACAGTATAGTGATGAATTTGAGGAGCATAGCTGACTGGTATGTAGAAGCTGAATTATCATATCTCAGAGTTTTTGGGGCTTCTGTTCCCCTGCATGCATTACCATTATTCATTCCCAACAATATGGCTTGTCATGAGGTTGCTAGACAAATAATGATCGGTGGTATAAACAAGGAGCTTAAGGGATACTCAAAAAAGGTATGGCCACCTTTTCCTGTTCATTTAAATTCTTATTCTTTGTTATATTTCGGACATGCTAAAGCTAAGGCAGTAGCCCTGGAAGACCTAAAGTTGGTCCTTATTGAATACAAGAAGCACGATCCACAAAGGGTCGTGAGTAATCATTTGGCCAGTTGCAGACTCAAGAGATTTGAGCACGAAAAATTCACCCTCAGTTGACATTTTTCTAGGAACAAGATCTTATGCCGAGATTTTAGCTCAGATCCAAACATTGACACCTGAAGAGAGGGCCGATGTTATGAAATTCCAAGAACATAGACGCAGTTGTCTTCCCACACTATTATGGGGTGAGAGTCTGAGTACAACAGAGGTGAAACAAAATGATGTCGAAGGCTCCAAGGATGCAACTCTCGATCAAGAAAAACACCAGGATGGGGGAGAGAAAACTAAGAGTCCAAAAGCAGAGATAAAGACTCTCGACATGCCGAAGAAGCAGAGTCTGGTTACTACTCCAAGACAATCAGCGAAGCAAATTGGAGAACCTATCACATCAGTTACTCCCTTGCAGTCAACTCAGGGAATAATTGACGCAGGGTGGATCTTCAATGAAGAGTTGAGGCCTATAAGGGTGGAAGAGCTCCCTCCAAATGAGTTCTTCTTTGATAAGAAGAGAAAGGCAGTGGTAAAGAGAGAATTCTATCATGAAGGGGAGTCGACAGTCAAGAAATACAAGGTTATGAATGATGGGAAGGACAAAAAGAATGAACAGTTTGCCACAGAAATAGCTGGGACATTAGGGGCATATGCCATAGTGAACCAATTTTCGGATGGGGTTTTGAAAACCCATTTGAAATGAAAAAATTGTCTCATCAAAACACTAGAAGCCAGACTAGCCACAATAGTAGAGGCTGTCAAAGACCAGGTGAGTGTAGGAATAGAGCAAGCCAGGTTGGCCGATAAAAATGAGATAGAGCTGCTCAAGACTAAGCTTGAACAAGCACAACTGATGGTTCGGGATTGTCAAATGTAGACAGGCCAGCAAAATGATTTGATCGAACAACTACAATCTAGAGTGGAAATCGCCGAAAGTAAAGTGATAAATATCAGGATGTTCTAGTCTCAAGTGATGGAGATTCGGAGCAGAGTCTCTACAGCCCAACGAAATTTACTCACCAAGGTAGAGGTGATTCAGGACAATTGTTTGCTGGTTAATCAAGTTTTGGAGAATTTATCTGCTAGAGAAAGAGAAACTGGAGCAGCACGGGTCGCCTTTCAAGAGGCTGTGATAGCCACAAATAGCAGGGATTCGGGAAGTACTCCCAGGTTTATCATTTCGGAGCATACCAGAGGAAACATTCTATTAAAAGAATGGGAACACAACATCTCAAAAGGTAAGCTGCAAGCCAAGAGGGTAACGAAATCCTTAGAAGAGGCTTTTATCTCTATAGAGGGTAATCTGCTAGGCATTGATAGCGGAGGTAATGCTGAGACATTGATTCAAATGAATATGGAAAAAATCTCACTTGATTTAAATGAAAAAGAGGAATGAGATTCAATTGAAATCTCCCAAGTGACTATGGCAAACATAGTCCAAATAGACAAATGTATGATTAAACCAAGCGTGCAATTATGCACTATCGACATCATAGACAAACAGATGGAGGATAGGTTGCCGCAATTAGCCTGAGATTGTTACTCTTTTGAAGCCAATTGTCAAGTAGAACTGTCAAGGCTGATATCTCGGCTAGTTGAAAGATGTGTTACCTGTATCGAGCACACATGAGGACAAGCTTCTGGCACCAAGTAAAGACAGAGAAGAAGAAATGGAGTGATTTCTCTCCCCCCCATCATAACTAAAAATTTTGCAACAATTGAGATTCTATCTTATTGTAAAACTCTATAAATACACCACAGAAAGAAAGAAATAGGGCTGGACCTTGTTGTGTCGATTGTAACAGAGGTTTTACATTTTGAGAGTTAATACAAAGCAAATCTGAAGATTCTCAATTACGTCATGACTGTGTTATGAGTTTGTTTTCTTGTATCTCATATTTCCTTTCATTTCATATTCGTATCTGATGAATGATTCACTATAATTTAGTACAACCTCTACTATAGCGAATGAATTTTGGTTTTCTATATTGTTTACTGTTTTTCCTCTGTACCAGCTATTAGTAGGTGTAAGACCAGTCAACGCTTTCAGAATTCTATATATATTTTATGCTTCATCGGGTTATTTCCTTACATCTTTCTTCTTCTATTTATACATGAGATTCTCCCTTGATAGGAGCCTTACTCAATAGACAGCTAAATTTTTTCTCCCACCTCATACATTTTATTAAAATATAACTCAGCTACGGGAAAGAACCTTTGATTTGCACCCCGTTTTATTCCTGAAACCATAAAATCTCTTTTATATGACCGAATTGAGACAACACTTAATTTCCCTCTGAAGTTTCCTTATTTTACTATTCCTCCATGACTGTCCCTATACCAACTCAGCCCAATATCAAATCCATATTATCAAATCAAATGCAGATTGCCTTAAACCTTTTCGATACCATTCTTAAAACAACCACTACCTGGGTTGAACTCGAACGTTCATGGGCAGCGATTGAACAGGATATAAACATCCAAGAACAGTTGGAAGCTAGACAACACCAACACATAAATCTTCCCTAGTTTCCCTTGCCGAAGGTTGATGTTTCTCTCTTCTCTATCCTTCACCCACTTTCATATGCCTAGACACTGTACTTCTAAGCCTTAAGTACAGACTCTGGAACAACATCTTTTTGGCACTGTTGTCGGGGATCGAGTTACGAAATTTTTTCCCTGGGAAAACGACAATTTTTTTTGTTGAAAGTGTTACCCTTTGATAGTGAACAAAGAGTACACACCTTTTTTAAGGCTTTCCAATCTTTCACTTGGTGACTCCACAAATAATAAACTGGCATTTGGTCGAAGGAATACCAGACAAAACCCGGATGGTAAGCAGATCACACCCGTTATCGATCCTGAGAAGATTCTAAGGGCGAGAGGCTCTCTTAAGCCAACTATTGCAGTCTACAAACTTAAACCCCCACAACTGAAGACTAAGAGTTCTTCTGAACCGTCAACTTCACGTAGTCCTCTCTTTGATACTAAATATTTAATGTCAAACTGTTCCGAAGTTAGGAGTGATATTCATCCGACAATCCCCTTAGTACACAAAGGAAAGGGCCCTCTTGAAAGTTCGTCGGCAGTTGACATACCATCTTTCCTTCAGTTAAATTTCCCAACCTCACCTAATTTTGAAGAGTGTGTTACACATTCAGTTTCCACACCCATCGGTTCTCTTGATTTCGTCTCTTGTAGATCTGAGGAACCAATTCCTCGTGTTCCTTATCATTCATTGTCAGATTTTCCTCTTCACGAAGAAAATAAAGATTCACTTTTAATTTTTTGAAACCCCCTTTACAACTTTCCACTAATAACGATGGCAGCCGCCGGAGGAGGAGGTGGAGGGTTTATCAGAGGAGGGGGAGGAGCTCCTATAGGAGGAGATGGAGGCCAAGGGCCTGGCCCCCCTCCTAGAGTGTTTGCGAAAGTTTCAGCCAGATATGCTTCCTTGGTATTGCCAGTTCCTCTGCATGACCTTCCTGAAAATTATATAAAAAAATTTCCACAATTCAATGGGAAAGGACACTTGACCGCAGCCGAACATATTAATTTCTTTGATCAATTCGCAGACATCCTAGGTATTAAACATGAGGACGTGTATTCAAGGCTCCTTGTCCAAACCTTCGAAGGCCAGGTCCTAAGTTGGTTTCAGAGTCTACCTGCAACATCTATCTTGTCTTACGATGACTTAGAAGATGGTTTCCTCAGACAATGGGGCGAAAGAAAATACCACCTATATTATTTAACCTAATTTGGGTCTTTAAGAAAAAAGAATTCAGAAACAGTTATGGAATTTATTCAAAGATTCAACAAACTGTATAACAAAATCCCAGCCGAGGTTAAACCGTCCCAACCCGTGGACAAAGTAACCTTCACAGGGACTTTCGATCTGGATTTTGCACTCTTTTTGCGAGAGAGAAGAGGAGCCACTCTAAACCAAATGCAGGACAATGCTGTAGAAATTGAGTCGAATATGATGGCTTCTGGTAAGCTTAAAGATAAAGTAGAAACGGGAAATCAAGAAACTAAATGCTTTAGAGAACAAGTAGGTCCGCCAGGGTCTAATAGATCCACAGATGATAGGGTAGACGATATGGACAGAGTAATTAAAGAAGTGTCTAATAAAATATACAGAATGGAGCTCGAACAGGCCAAAATTGATTCTGTCCCCAAAAAGGATTTAAAGAGGAACCCCAACTCCCCTAAAACCAGCAAAGACTGATAAAAAATGAAGATAAAAAAATACAATCTCCCTTAAAGAGAGAAAATTTTATAGGAGCGAACGATCTCCAAGATTTCAGAGATTCGGATAATGATGTCACGAACTTTAGTGATGACTGCACACAACCATATATGACTAGAGAAGATTATGAGAAATCTCTAAACACTCAACAACCATCGGTTAAGGGTGAAGAAAGTGATCATACTGACCTTTGTGGCTCTCAACAAGAAAATGAAATGATAATGGCTGAGATCCAACCTAAGTACAACTTAAGATCTAAGAGTAAGCCCATCTCAACTGCTCAACCCAAGAAAATCCTCCAAAGAGGTCAAACTTATGAGCCTACTTCGAAAGAGACCTTATTACCCAACATAAAAATGAAAGTAGTAAGCACACAAGAGTTCGAAGTGGGAAAAGTTGAGACCCAAGAACAAGGAACCGAAACGGCTAATAAAATTATGCCTTCAACCAAGACCATGAGTAATAAAGAGGTCCAGATGAATAAGTTGGAAAGGAAGGATTCATAAGTCTCAGCTAAAGAAATAGACAAGGTGAGCGGAGCTTTCAGTTTTGAAAACGAGATAAATAAAATTAAGATACCAATCCCTCTGGTAGAATTAGCAAAAAATCTTGTTTATCGGAAGCAAATTACCAAAGTGATGGGTGTCTCGGAGCTAGAAAGCTAGTCTGATGTTTTAAACCTGGAAGATGACAAACCTAACATCACTTTTGGTCCACATTTTGAAGGGGCCAAAGACACTATTTCTCCCTTTTATATCACTTTAAGTGTATACTATCAATTGCTACATAATTGCATGTTAGACTCCGAAGCCTCCCATAATGTTATGCCTAAGATTATTATGTACAAATTGGGCCTCCAGATCACCAGACCATATGTAGATCTTTACCCTTTTGAATCAAGAAGGGTTAAGTGTATGGGAATGATAAAGGATTTAGTAGTTACCCTGGAACAGGTCCCGGTTAAGAGTATCTTGATGGATGTGGTTATTGCTGATATTCCCCCTAAGTATGGCTTACTGTTGTCTAGGTCATGGGGAGCCAAGTTGGGGGGTTCTCTTCAATTGGATATGATGTTCGCCACAATTCCTGTGTTTGGTGGGCAATTTACTCGGTTGTACAGAGAGACGAGGTTAGAATATATAGTAAGCGACCCTCAAAATCTGAACAATTTCCCTATTTACATTGCGGATCAAGATTTAGGAAATTGTATCTTATATTTTGATGACGGTTTAGATGGTTGTCCAGAGGAAAATGATATAGAGCAGGAAGTGTCAGGTTACATGATAGAGGATCTGTATAGCACCAGTGTCTAGAAAATGTATTTTGACGGTGCCTCATCTTGTGAAGGGGCTGGTGCAAGAGTGCTTTTAGTGGCTCCTGAAGGAAAGTTTGTGGTTCCTTTTTCCTATAGACTGCAATGGGATATATATTATAATAACAACGTATGTGAATATGAAGCGTTGGTCTTAGGATTAGTGGCTGCCAAGAAACTAAAAATAAACAACTTAGAGGTATATGGAGATGCAGAGTTAATAGTCAAACAAATAAATCGACAGTACCAAGCCAAGCATCCCAGATTAAGATCATACAGGAATTGTGCCTGGGATCTGATGGAAAACGTTTTCTCGTTTGTAAATGTCCACTTCATCCCACGCGCAGATAACTTACATGCTAATGCATTAGCTAAAGCAGCTTCAACCTTCTCTCCTCCCACGACTTTCAAACTGAAGTATCACATAGAGATCAGACACAAACCATCTATACTAGACAATATCCAACACTGGCAGGTCTTTGAGGATGATGAACAAATTAAGAAGTTTCTTGAAGCAATAGGCGAATTATCCGAAACTCATGCAAACCAAGAAAATAAAAATGACCTAATATGGATCATGCAATAAGGGGAGGATCCTAAAGATTTTTGAGACAAAATCGTGGATCATCGTATGCTGGTCCTTAAAAACAACAAGATTCTGAAAGGATTGATTCCTTTAGAAAGATTTTTTGATCAAAATGACATACCTGTAAAATCCACCTTACAACCCCAACCAGAAGAAGTGGAGGAATGTGATATAGGAACCGAAGAAGAATCCAGGATAGTAAAAATATCCAAGTTCCTCACTCCCGAAATAAAAAGTAAATATAAAGACCTACTCAGACAGTATAAGGATGTTTTCACCTGGTCTTATGATGAGTTAAAGACATACGACACTTCCGTAATTGATCACAAGATACCTCTAAAGCATAGGGTCAAACCATTTAGGCAAAATCTTAGATAGATCAACCCCATTTTATTACCTATGATCGAATAAGAAGTTAAGAAACTTTTAGATGCAAAAATAATAGTACCTCTGAGATATTCAGACTGGGTAGAAAACCTGGTCCCGATCAGGAAAAAGAATGGGGAAATCAGACTGTGTGTGGATTTCATAAATCTGAATAAGTCATCTCTTAAGGACAACTATCCGCTGCCCAAAATGGACCATGTGCTAGAAAAGGTAGTGGGAGCCAATCGAATGTCTATGATTGACGGGTTCTTTGGTTATAATCAAATCGCCATGAATGAACAAGATAGAGAAAAAACCACCTTCACCACACCATGGGGTACGTTCATGTATGATAAAATGCCTTTTGGTTTGATTAATGTAGGGGCCACGTTCCAACGCGCTATGGACATCACTTTCATCGGTGAAATGGATAAGTTCGTAGTCATTTATCTCGACGATTTGATGGTTTTCTCTAAAACCGACGAAGAACACTTGATACATCTTAAACAGACTTTCGAAAAATGCCGCAGGTTTGGTCTATCTTTAAATCCAAAGAAATCACATTTCGCCATGTGGGAAGGTAAGATTTTGGTTCATATCGTATATAGGTATGGAATCAGGATTGATCCTAAGAGGATTGAAGCAATAGATACTATAAATATTCCCAGAAATGTAAAGGAAATTCAATCTTTCTTAGGTAGAATAAATATTTTACGAAGATTTATCTTGAATTTCGCTGAGATTGTAAAACTGATCACAGGTATGTTGAAAAAGGAAAGCGAAGTAAAATGGACAACCGAGGCCAAAGCATCGTTCACACATATAAGTGAGGCACCTGTGTTAGCGAGCCCTGACTATCTAAAAGATTTTCTTATTTTCTCATTTGCCTCCGAACACACTATTTCCACGGTGCTCCTACAAAAGAACGAAGAAGGTTTCGAACAACCGATCGCCTTTTTTAGAAAGAGCCTTAGAGAAACAGAATTGAAGTATGATATAATAGAAAAACAAGCGTATGCCATGGTAAAATCATTAAAGGCATTCATAATGTATGTACTACACTCAAAGATAATTTCATACGTAACTACCAGTTCTGTGAAAGATATTTTGATACAACCAGACAACGATGGAAAAAGAGGGCGATGGCTCGCCAAAATCCAAGAATTTGATCTGGAAGTCAAACCGACCAAATTGATAAAAGGGCAAGGCCTGGCCAAACTCTTAGCTGAGTCGAATTTCAGAGCCCTAGGTATCAATTGCCTACAGGAAGGCGATGAAGACATGAACCTAAACGAGCTGAATGAGCAAACAAGTCCAAACAAGATCGAAGAGAAGTTAATATCGTCAGGCTAGTACAGAGACATAGTATCATACCTGCTAACTCTAAAATGCCCAAATGAGCTATCACCATCAAAAGCCATAACTTTAAAACACCATGCATTTAAATATTGTATCGTCGAAAGTCAGCTATATTGGAAAGATCCACTCGGTTTCCTGTTAGTCTTTTTAGTCGAATCAGAAACTCAACGGGTTATAGACAAATTTCATGAGGGAATCTGTGGGGGGAATCACACTTGGAGAGCTACAACTTACAAAATTTTGAGGGTTGGGTACTACTGGCCAAAACTTTTCTCGGATGTTAATGCCAAAGTTCGAGCCTGCAACCCTTGTCAACTATTTGCAGGTAAACAGAAGCTCCCAGCACTGCCTTTAGTTCCAATCAAAGCTGAAGCCCCATTTTAGCAATGGGGTATATACTTCATAGGTGAGATTAATCCCCATTCCCGTGCTCAACACAGGTGGATCTTAACCGCAACAGATTATTTTACTAAATGGGTGGAAGCCATTCCAACCAAAAGGGCAACAGACTCGATGGTAATCGATTTCTTAGAAGACAATATTTTGTCTAGATTTGGTTGCCCCCGAAAGATAGTTACAGACAATGCCCAAGCCTTTAAATCTATGGCTATGATCAACTTCTGTCAAAAGTATAACATCATTCTTGGCCATTCCATACCATATTACCCCCAGGGAAACAGATTGGCCGAGTCATCTAACAAGAGCCTGGTAAATATAATCAATACGGTATTGGATGAAAACAAAAGGTCTTGGCATGTGCACTTAAAATACGCATTGTGGGTGAATCGCATAAGCAAAAAAAGGTCTATCGACATTTCTCCTTTTCAGATGGTATATGGGACAGTTTTTGTGCTACCTATAAATCTAACGCTCCCAGTGATGAATTTATGGAAAGATCAAAATGAAGAACCCAATCATGTCACCAGGAGGATAAATCAGTTGATTGAGGTTCAACAACATAGGGTCAAAGTAGATGAAAAGTTGCAGAAATACCAAGATGGCATGAAGGCATTATTCGACCGCAGAGCAAAGGACAGAGATTTCCTCCCAGGTGATTTAGTATTAAGGTGGGATGCAAGAAAGGAAGAGGCAACAAAACATGGTAAATTTGACCACCTCTGGTATGGGCCATTCAGAGTCTCGGCTCTGAAGGGAAAAAATTATTTCCTACTGGAAAATATAGATCGTAAAATCCTCAACGCCCCTGTCAACAGGCGTTATTTGAATCATTATATGACATAACAATCGCCTAATAAAAAATAAATAAAAAAAT
>ML857226.1:1896-18701 GCA_009831015.1 Picea engelmannii | reverse complement strand
TGCCACTATGCATGCATTTTCACAAGGTATGTATGCCTGAAAGACCTTAAAAGTTCTTTTTGATTTTATGTTTCAGAACATTTCTGAAAATTTTGCAGTTTTCCTCAGGTGCTGGCCTCTCTTATAATCAGGTTAGCATTGGCAGAAACCTTTTGCCTGAATTGTGGAATTTTAGCACTTGATGAACCAACTACAAACCTAGACGCACCAAATGCAGAAAGCCTTGCTGCTGCCCTCCTGAGGTAATTTACTCCTTATGTGAGTACTTAGAGTTGAAGCCAACGTAGAAGATCGCTGTTTCATGTATTTTAGAGTATGCATTATATTGAGTCTCAAAAGTCTTGTTAATACGCAGGATAATGGAGGATAGAAAGGCCCAAGAAAATTTTCAACTGTTAGTCATTACCCATGATGAAAGATTTGCCCAGCTAATTGGTCAACGCCAACATGCTGAGAGATACTACCGCATTTCAAAAGATGAGTAGTAAGTATCAAATATTCACATTTTTGAGATAGTAATTAAGTTTCCACTTTCACAAGCTGACTTTTTGTTGGCTTTATAAAATTGCTGATTTATTGCTTTCATTTTCAGTCAGCACAGCATAATTGAGGCTCAAGAGATCTTTGATTGAATACTTTTGGTTATTACTCCCATGTTTGTTGGGAAAGTGGTTCCCGAAATAAGGATACCACCAGAGGAAATGATTTCTTTGTACTGTAGACAAAAGGAAAATAATCTAGAATCTCTTGTTAAGTGTTTGTCACTACACTGATTGGCATCAGTTGGACCTTTGTCCACTCAGTCAGGTAACTAGTTAGAAGTCAATCAGAGACTGCAAATGGGTCAATTGGTCATAATTAACCAAAAAGATGTGGAGCTGTTTTGTTAACTACCAGTCTGTAGTCTGAATTAATGTAGCTAGTGTGGAAATGATTCTGTCCCACTTATATGTATTCCTTTCTCATATTTAATACAATATATTTTGTTGGTGGTGCAATGGTGTGTCGTGTTGGATTGTCTTTCTTGTAATAAGTGTCAGTGTTTGGCAATGGCTTTCAGCATTTAAGTACATAAATAACTAGATTGAGGAGGCAGGATACTCCATTTACTCCTTTTTTGTGCTTTGTTTATTACTTTCACTTTCTTGTAGAAGCCCTTGCATTTGCAGGTGAAGATGAGCTTAAGAATCCTTGGCTGTGAATTAAAGACATTTTCATGTTTGGATGCTGCCCAGTTATATTTTATTTGGTTCAAGTAAGAGAATTTAAGTAAATAATTATAACATATCCTTTCTTGAATAGTCCTAGATCACTAGTAATTTGTGAAACTAAAATGAACCTTGAGGTGGTTAAAGGGAGGACGGTGGGATCTTGGAGCAAAAAACATCAAAGTTTCAAAAAGTGGTGTCTCTAAGATTTAGGGTTTCAGAATTATAAAGATTTAATATATATAAAAGATCCATATTAACCACAGATCTACTAGGCTCCGAGAGGGATCATAATAAAAACAAATGTGTAAACCTCTTGCTGCTTAAAAGATTCAAGGTTAAGATGGATCTATGCTAGTTCAATTTGTAATTTATCTTTTAGGTTGGCTTTGTTTAAGTTTTTCAGATTTAAAATATATAAATATCCATCTTAATCCCGGATCTATTAACCTCCGATAGGGTTCAAAATAAAAACCTAGGTGTAAACCTCTTGCTGCATAAAATATCTGAGGTTAATATGAACCTATGCTAGTTTAATTTTAAATTATCTTCTAGTTTTTTTTTTACAATAAGGGTATGATGTCACTGTTTTCCCTTTTTAGTTTAGTCATGTATGTTATATGACACATCTGATCCACCTTGAGCTGTAGGAACATCTCTCTTAGTAAAATCAAAATAAAATTATTGAGTATAAATCATTAGTTATAATGAAACCCCTTTTCGAATTATTTATTGTTCCCAAAATACCGCCCCCTTTTGACATGAGGTCAATCAAGATTTTCGAATCCCATTCAATGATCACTTTTCCAAGCTTTGGTGATCTCTCAATATCAATACACATCACTGCAGCCCCCTCGACCCTGTTATTTGTAGCTTCTTTCAAGAATCTGCACCAAATCCACTTGAACTTCTTGATCTCTAAGAATGCCACCAACCCTTGTAAGCCCCAAGTTACCTTTAGAGGCTCCATCAAAATTGAACTTGAACCAACCCTTTTTAGGAGGTTCCCAAATGTCCACCAATGTTRGTACATGGAACAGAKGAGAGAGACACAACAAGAGAATGTGAGTTGGTTAGCAAACCTGATCTTGACTTGAGCTRAGAGGGTCGCGAGCTTAATGTTTGTTGGACATAAATCGACACTGGAAAGGGAGGGCACCAAGGGACTCCTTTGAGTAGAGGAAATCCRACTGGGAAGGCATCTGATAAACCTCATGGAGGCCTTGGACATGATGGGTATAGAGGGTTTCAACCAGTGGTTATGGTGAAGGAGAGTGGCATTCACACTGYTAATTTTKCTTAGAGAGATCAAACGTTTCCCTAGTGGTATCATGGTTTAACATGRGGGTGGCTAGTTGTAGAGAAGACTAGTGCATCTAAGCCTACGGTTGGGTGGAAAAGCGCTCACCCTCAGTYAGTTGGTTGGTTGACAGCTTGAAATTGATAAGAACTTTGTGGGCTCTTGTATATGCTTTGTAATATATGTAAATATGCATGCTTGTGTAATTATTAGAACTATATAGTTATGAGTTGAGGGTTTGATGAGTTATGAGCATAGTCTAAAAGAGATGGAATTTGACTAGATGCTCTTTGTTCTYTRTATGCACTGTATTCTTTAATGGTTAATGTCTCCTAGAAGACTAAAATTAGTGGAAAGGAAAATCCATGCTCGTGTCCTTTACATGTTCTGTAATTTATCTTTTTGGCCATTTCCCGTTGAGGGTATAAGACATGTATCTTAAAGTTTATAGCCAAAGTTCCTGAGTAATTCAGGAACGACATGTGGAAGAATGGTTGCTAGCCAAGGAATGGAAGAGAGGTGTTAAGTTGGAAGTTGATTGCAGAGGAATCCACATAGTTGAGACCCTCTTTTGCTCTCAAAGTCTTGTGATGGAATGTCATGTGGAAAACCCAAGATTTGGATCATTTAGCAAGTTGCAGAGCCAACAGAGGCAAACAGAGTCATGTATAGTCTAAGGAAGAAAAGCTAGATCCAGATATGCCTTGGTGCATGAACAATTGATTGGAACCACGTCAACATAGACCTGTCAGTGAATCCTTGTGATGGAACTAGGAGGGTGGAACCTTGATAAGAACTTGATAGTCTTGCAGATCCAGGCTTTGGGTGAATAGGCGAGGTTAATGGTCATGCAGTTTTAGACTCCTAATTTGGATCGTTAGATTGAATGGATCTCACTCATCAAATCTCTCAGGAAGGTGTCTTTGAAAGGAGTTGTTTGGAAAGTTCCTTGAACTTGTTGTAGTCCGAAGAAGAAAGCCCAACCTGACTAAAGCTCGAGTAGTTTAGAAACTCATGTATATCCAAGCCGTTGATTGGCATGACTGTCCACCATTCGATCCATCGAATGAACACGTTTCTTCATAAGGGTTAGGTGCAAAAAGAATGCCACACCAACTTACTAAGTTAACATGCCTCGTTGGCATATCGTGTCAGAGGATACGTCAGCGAGGGCGAACGAGTCAATGATTGCCATGTGGTAGTTGGGTACAGGGGGACCCATTGTTGCCAAAGGTAAGTGTGGAGAGGAATATGTTGATGTGTTTGGTAGTAGCGGGAGGTATTCCCTCCTAGACAACCTTTCTTAGAAAAGAAGAAGATTCCATAAGTCAAAGGAAGACCATTGAACAGTTGAAGAACACCCCAGAAGAGAAGTCGACCCATAGGAAAAGATAAAGGGGAAATAGAATTCCTAGAAGAGAAGTCGGCCCACAAGAAAATATAAAGGGGAAATAGAATTCCTAGAAGAGAAGTCGGCCCACAAGAAAAAATAAAGGGGAAATAGAATTTCCCAAAAGAGAAGTGGACCCCAGCTAAAGTGACTTGAAGACTATAAATAAGGCGACGCCTTGCTCATTTGTTCACTTACTCAACTATCTCACTCAAGAAGAAGGTGCAAGTCTGAGGCAAGGAGAAGACAACTACTGCGGCATCTGGGGTTTCTTCATTATTCTTGGTGGTTTCTCTTGTGCACTATCTCTAAGAGAGGTGTGCTAGCTTTGTGTGGTGCTGCAACTGCATGTGTCTACCCTTGCTAGGGTTTGACAAGGAAAGAGATAAGTTCTTGTATCATGGTTTCTTCATTCTCAATTTTGCTCTTGTAAAAGAGAGCTTGTTCATGGTTGGATTGTATTGTCAGAAAGAATCTATCTAAGAAAGGTTAACTGGGTTTTTCCTTGAGTTTGAGGTTTTCCCAGGATAAATATGTGTCTTCTTGTGTTTGTTTATGCTCGTTATATTTATAGTATGTGTTTGATAAATGTAAAAGAAGATCTAAAAACTCTGGTAAAACTATTGCTTTGAAAATTTAAGAAAATCTAACATGGTTTCAGAGATGGTTACCTTCAGAACAATTTAACCACTGGAAGGAAGATCGTACTTTGGATTCGTCGCAACACCTTGTTGTTGCACATTTTTCTTTTTTCAAGCTCGTTGAACACTCTTTCTAAAGTCGTTTGGATTAAGTCCACTTCAAAGCAACTCGCCTAACCCTAACGCACATCTTGAAACCCTAGCATTGACTTTTCAAGGAGGTTGAAATTTTGAGATTTTTCTGGCCTAGGGTTTCTACCAGCAGGAGTGATTACCAATATGAGAGTTGAGGATAGGATGGATGGAGCAGACAACTTTATATCGTGAAAGCATAGGATGCTACTCATTCTAGAAGAGAATGAGCTCTTGGATCATGCCAAGCAAGTTCTCCCAGAACTAGAAGAAGAAGACGCCAAGGCAAAGTACAAGAAGAATGAAATCAAGGCCAAGGGGATCTTGACAGTTTCAATCAAGGACCACTTGATTCCTAATGTATTAGAATTGAAGATACCAAAGGAGATGTCTGATGCCTTATCAAGACTATATGAAAGCAAGAACACAGGGATGAAGCTAAGCTAACCCTAAGGCATCAACTCATAAATGTGATGATGAACAAGTCAGATACAGTTTCCACCTACTTCATGAGAATTTCGTAGATCAAGGGCCAACTAACAGCTATTGGAGATTCAATGGATGATGCAGAGCTTGTAACTACAACTCTTAATGGCTTTCCTTCTTCTTGGGACACATTTGTTCAAGGAATTTGTGTAAGAAGTAAATTGCCTAAATTTGACAAGCTATGTACAAATTGTACCCAAGAAGAATCAAGATTGATATCCAAGTCGCAGAAAACCAATGATGAAGAGAACCAAGCTCTTGATGCTCATGTGAAGAAAAGGAAAGAAAGGAGAAATACATGTCTGAAGAAAACTAGATGATCAGTTCCAGACCACATGAAGGATGTATCTAAAATTAGATGTTTCACTTGTAAGAAGTTGGGACATTTTTCTTATCAATGTCCTCAAGGGAAAGGAAAGAGAAAACATCATGCGCATGCAACAAATATGGAAGAGTCCACATCTCAGAAGAGGACAAAGGAATCAAAAGATGAAGAATATGTCTATCTCAGCTCTCACAAGTACTATCACTCAAGGAAGTGATATTTGGCTAGTGGACAGTGGTGCTTCCAAGCACATGACAAGGTTCAGAAGTTCTCTTACAAAATTGATAGAGAAGAGTTCATCCCTTCAGGTGGAACTTGGGGTTGATTCCAGGCTTGTAGTCAAAGGAGTAGGAGAAGCCTCCTACCAACTTGATTCAGGTAACTCCATTTCAATAAAGGATGTTTTGTTTGTACAAGGCTTAAAGAAGGACCTTCTTTCTATTTCTTTTTGGAAGATAAAGGCTTCAAGGTAGCTTTTGTGGATGGCCAAGTCCTTCTATGGCCTAAGGGTTCAAGTATAGATTCAACTACTGTGATTGGTGTCCGAGAGGGAGGATTGTATAAATTGAAGGGACACCCAGAACAAGCCCTTGTGCACAACAATGTTAGCTCTAGTGAGCTATGGCACCAAAGACTTGGTCACCTAAATTACAGAGCCTTGCTAGTTTTGAGCAAGATGGTTACAAGTCTACTAGATATGCAGGTAGAGCATGATGGAGTATGCAAAGGATGTGCACTTGGCAAGAATGCCAAGGGAAGCTTTTCAAGCAATGAGAACAGATCCAAAGGGATCTTGGACATCATACATTCATATGTATGCGGACATATGACAATGCCATCTCTAGGAAACTTTTTGTACTATGTCATTTTTATTGATGATTACTCACGTAAGACATGGATCTATTTCTTGAAAACAAAAGATGAAGTTTTTAACAAGTTTCAAGAATTCAAGGCTTTAATAGAAAATCTCTCTGGAAGAAAGATTAAAATATTGAGGTTATATAATGGAGGTGAATATACCTCAAACGAGTTCAAAGACTTTTGCAGATAAGCAGGGATTAAGAGGGAGCTAACAACTCCCTACAACCCCCAACAAAATGGGGTTGCAGAGAGAAAGAATAGATCAATTGTGGAAGCAACTAAAGCGATGATCCATGACCAAAATATATCCATGCATCTATGGGCAGAAGCATCCAGTACAACTGTATATGTCCAGAATAGAAGTCGTCATAAGATATTGGGGAACAAGACAATAGAAGAAGTATTCACTGGAAAGAAACTAGAAGTCAACCACTTGAGAATATTTGGTTTCCCAATGTACATTCATGTTCCCAAGGAAAAGAGAACGAAGCTAGAGCCTTCAGGAAAGAAGGGCACCTTTGTTGGATACAATGAGACTTTGAAGGCTTACAAAATATACATCCCCGGACAGAGACAAATTGAGATTAGCAAGGATGTTAAATTTGATGAAGAAACAACCTTCATGAAATCTAGAGTCTCACATGGATGAGGACAAAGAGGAGCAGGAGGCTTCAAGGGATGCAGTAATGATTGACTCTACTCCAGAAGAGCACATTCCAGAAGATCAGAATGAGATAGTAGAGCCAAAGATACATGTAGATCCACCCAGAGAAGTTATAATTACCAGGAAGAGACCAACATGGCTCCAGAACACTTTGCAAGAAGTTGAAGGACATGTAGCTCCTAGAGGCTCTTTTAGAGAGAGAAAGAGACCACACAAGTTTTCCAACTATGTGGCGTTGATGAGTAAGATCATTGATTCAGAACTTTCCACTTATGAGGAAGTTGCTAAGCAACAAGTGTGGAAGGATGCCATGATGGAAGAGTATCAGTCCATCATGAAGAATGATGCGTGGGAAGTGGTTCCAAGACCAGAAGGGAAGTCAGTGGTGACTTCCAAGTGGATCTACAAGATCAAGCATGTTGTAGATGGTAGCATAGAGAAGTAAAAAGCGAGATTTGTGGCTAGATGATTCTCCCAGAAAGAGGGAGAAGATTACGACAAGACATTTGCTTCAGTAGCAAGGTACACTTCCATCAGATCTATTATTAGTGTTGCTTCCGTTATGGGATGAAAATTACACTAGATGGATGTGAAGACAACCTTCTTGAATGGTGTAATTGAAGAATAAGTGTACATAGAGCAACCACAAGGTTTTGCAATTCATGGGAAGGAGTCACATGTTTGCAAATTGAAGAAAGCTGTGTACAAGCTTAAGCATGCGCCGAGGGCACGATATGCTAGAATAAACAATTATCTCATGAGCTTGGGGTTTACCGAAGAGTGATGCAGATCCCAACCTTTACTACAAGGTTGAAGATGGTTGCCCATTGATCTTGGTACTATATGTGGATGGCTTGCTTCTTACATGGCGATGAGAAGCTCATAGATGGGTGCAAGAGGGTGCTCACTTCGGAGTTCAAGATGAAGGATCTAGGTTTGATGCATTATTTCTTGGGATTAGAGGTGTGGCAGAGGCCATATGAGATTTTTCTTAGCCAAGGAAAATATACAGTTAAGATCCTATAGAGATTCAAGATGATGGACTGCAAGTCCATGACCACACCTATGGTTACAAACCTGAATCTCTTGAGTGATTCTTCTTCAAATTTGGTTGATCCCACAATGTACAAACAATTGATCAGATCCTTGATGTACCTAGTTAACATCATGTAGGATATATTCTTTGCAGTGAACACATTGAGTCAGTACATGGTTGAGCCTAGACATGTACATTGGATAGCAACAAAGCATGTGTTGAAGTACATGTATGGTACGATTGGATATGGAGTCAGTTATGTCTCGGAGAGTGCAGTAAAGCTGCAAGGTTATACAGACTTTGACTTGGTGGGGAGTGTAGTGGACCGGAAAAGCACACTAGGATTTTGCTTTAGTTTGGGATCAGGTATGATCTCATGGTTGTGCAGAAAACAGACGTTAGTGGAACTCAGTACAATAGAGGCAGAGTATATAGCAACCAATGTTGCAAGTTGTGAAGCAATGTGGCTTCGAAAGTTGCTTGCAGGGTTATTTGATCTAGAGTTGGAGCCAACTTTGATATATTGTGATAATCAAAGTTATGTGAAGCTTTCATAGATTCCAGTCTTTCATGACAAGTCAAAGCATATAGAGATCAAATACCATTACATTTGATACATGGTGCAGAGAGGAGCAATGGAGCTTTGGTACATATGCACAGATGAGCAGGCAACATACATTCTCTCCAGGCCTCTGTCTAGGGTGAAGTACGAGCACTTTAGAGACAAGCTTGGCGTGATGCATAATGTCCACCCTCACTGAGAGGGAGATGTGATGTTTCTCCTCCAGTGGGCTCTCCCTCTAGCTAAGGGTTTCCCAGATCAATCCTATGAAGTGATTGAGGGAGTAAAAGGTAGCTTGGTGCAAGTCTTGCCTACGCCATGTGAAGTGGCTAGGTGTGAATGGGACTTGTAGTGTGGTCTTGCCTACGCCATGTGAAATGGCTAGGTGTGATTGGGACCATGGTGTAGCCTTAGGGATATGGTAGTAGTCTTGCGCATACCATGTGAAGTGGATGGGTGTGATTGGGACTACTAGGAGAGGAGAAACATCATAGCGTAGTCGTGAGACTATGGCGATAGTCTTGTACAACTGGATGCTCATAGCGTAGTCATGAGATTATCGAAGTAGTCTTGTACTACTAGATGCTCCTAGCGTAGTCGTGAGACTATGGTGGTAGCCTTGGGGCTACTAGATGCTTGCAACGTAGTCGTAAGACTGGTGGTTATTTTCGGACTACTGAAATAAAACATATTGGAAGAATACCTCCCTAGCTAAGTGGGAGTGTTGATGTTTTTGGTAGCAATGGGAGGTATTCCCTCCTGAACAACCTTTATTAGAAAATAAGATTCCATAAGTCAAAGGAAGACCATTGAACAGTTGAACACCTCGGAAGAGAAGTTGGCCCACCGAAAAAGATAAAGGGGAAATAGAATTTCCTAGAAGAGAAGCCGACCCACAGGAAAAGATAAAGGGGAAATAAAATTTCCCAGAGAAGTTGGCCCCAACTAAAGTGACTGGAAGACTATAAATAAGGTGATGCCTTGCTCATAGCTACTGCTGTATCTGGGCTTTCTTGGCTATTCTTGGTGGTTTCCCTTGTGCACTATCTCTAAGAGAGGTGCACTAGCTTTGTGCGGTGTTGTAGCTGCAGTTGTCTACCCTTGCTAGGGTTTGACAAGGAAAGAGATAAGTTCTTGTATCAGGGTTTCTTCATTCTCAGTTTTTCTCTTGTAAAAGAGAGCTTGTTCATGGTTGGATTGTATTATCAGAAAGAATCTATCTAAGAAAGGTTGGCTGAGTTTTTCCTCGAGTTTGGGGTTTTCCCAGGATAAATATTTGTGTCTTCTTGTGTTTGTTTATGTTGCTTATATTTACAATATATGGTTGCTAAATGTAAAAGAAGATCTAAATACTCTGGTAAGACTATTGCTTTGAAAATTTAAGAAAATCTAACATAATAGACCAAATGCCAAGGATGAATCTTGATTGTCCATCGGACGTCGAGATTTGATTTTGATCGTCCATTGGAGATCAGTGGTTGGGAGGGCCTGTTCAAAAGATCGATTGCGAGAAAACCCTTTCGGGAAGATTTTTTCGAAAGAGAGGTTGATAGTGAGAGCTCAATTGTGTTGTGGGGAGTGAACTACCCAAAAGTGTTGTGCCCTATGGGTTTCAGAAGGATTTGGTAGCGGGGTGTTGTTTTATCCCGAAGAGGTGATTTAGATGAGGTAAGCCCGATAGTCTTGCAACCTGAGGACTTCAGAAAGAATCCATGAGTAGGCTAAGTCAACAACCCAACAACGCGAGTCCGATGGGCATGCGAGAGATTGTGTTCAAGATGATTTTTTCGAAAGGTGGAGTCTGACAGAGTTGTCGTCTTCGAACTTCGGGAAAGTCAATAAGCTTGGCAAGTAGTTGTTCCAAAGGGAATTCTCCGATGGGGCATTCTCGATAGCCTTGTGGCCCTTATATCATATCAGAGCTAGAGATTGGTAATATTTGAGAACCCAATAGTGTTGCTAGCTATGGAAGCCTGAAGGCTCGTGTCCAGCGATATAGTAGGAGGAAACGTTAGCCAATAGGTGTAGGATAGGTCCGTGTGGATGCTAGTGGACTGGTGATGTCAGCTAGCACAGGTGGAGTGGGTCCAAATGGACGTGATGATGTCATCATAAGGAAAATACCCAAGGAAGTTTAAAGGGGCATAACATTTTTCCTAAAGCTTGGTTTTGGGCATGCTTATTGCCATTTGACAACTCTTGAGGAGAAAAATCCACTTTAGAGCTCAAAATTGAAGATTAGTGGTGTTCCTTTGAAGGGTGAAGTTAGAGGAAGGTGTTAGAATATAATGGATGTGCTCATTTTTCCATTGACAATATCTCTATTGTCACCCAACCATAGGCTGAAGCCACCCTCTGAGCACCTTAACCTTGATAGAGAATCACCCCGGAAGCAAACCCTAGGCTAGATAGCCAAACAAAGGGTAGCGCACCTTTCTCCAAGGATAATGCACCAACAAGAGCTGATCAGATAGTACAAACCCTATCCAAGAGATAGTCCAAGCGTAACTGCTAGCTGCAGCAGCTGCAACGACAACTGTCGTCTAAACCTGCGCAGAAATTAGGCAACTGCAGTGAGCACAAGTGTAGCTCTGTAATTCTGAGATTGCCTGCTAGAATGAGAACTGGCCTCCTGTATTTATACTAATTCTGGCTAACTGCCTAGGCCGACTTCTCATTCTGGGTATCTGTCTGTTTAGTATATATTATTATTTCTGGCCGACTTCTTCTCTTGGAGGCTAATAACCTAATATACATTATCTTCTTGAGCCGACAAGTCTTCTAGGGTTATTAGCCAACTCATTAGGGTTTCTTCTTGCTTCCCGCAGTATTCTATCCTCGTCAGGTTTATACGTGGAGGTAAATACCTCCTGCAGCTACCATAATATCGACACTCCCTCCTAGCTAGGGAGGTATTACAGGTAATGGTCTTGAGCACAAAAACATACCATTCACCCGGTAGCATCAACATAGTTGTATAGACTAGATCATGAGCGCCATCATCATCATCAATGTCATCAGCTACATCATCTCTCGAAACCATACTCTTATCTGAGTAATCAGAGATGATGCTCACTCCACAGAGTGATACAAGATCCATTCTTCTAATCTAGAAGAGTAAATGTTTTGAACCATTTTCCGTCTGGGAAATATCTGTCCTTTAATCATCCATCTGGCTGATAAACATTTACCAAACTGCTTGATAATCTTCAAGGCAATCAGAACAAAATAGAACACAACTGTGTCTATCCATAGTAGTACATAACTACAATCCAATGGTACACTACCACACAAAGTAGTAAACAAGTACTTGATCAGTAACGTATAATCACGAACAGTGGAACACATCCACCACAGTAGTATACATCTACTGTCATACAGTCTTCATAACAATAATCTGATATCTGTGAGATCTGAAAGAATATCTGCCCTCAGAGTAGAACAATGAGATATCTGGACTATTCTTCTCAAGCAAGGAAGAATAACTGTCCTATTTTCTGAACCTGGACCATTCCTCACCCTGGGCCATTCTTCCTACACTAATCAAAGTGCACCCTGGAGAGAATGTATAAACCCTAAGGAATGCATGTTCCTGATTGTTGAGCCTGGACCATTCCCCACCCTAGGCCATTCTTCCTACACTAATCAAAGTGCACCCTGGAGAGAATGTATAAACCCTAAGGAATGACTGTTCGGACCATTTCCTCTGTTAACCACAAGAGGAAAAGACTGCCCTGCATCAACCTCCAAAACAGACCATTCCTCATGTTAACCACAAAGAGAAATCGTTGTCTGGCGAGGCGGGCCAATGTTCTTGAGTAACCCTCAAGAAGAGAGACTGCCCTAGATCACTCCCCATGTTAACCACAATGGGAAGTCACTGTCTATGATACATCAACAATCTGGACCATTTCCCACGTTAACCACAATGGGAAGTCACTGTCTATGATACATCAACAATCTGGACCATTTCCCATGTTAACCACAATGGGAAATCGTTGTCTGTTAGAAATCTCAATCCACTTTCCAAACATGAAAGAATTTGCCCAACTGGGTTATTTTTCATTCTCGAAAAATAAATGTCTTCAATAATATGTTTAGTGCTCCCTCCCAACCTGGGAGTCATCTCTTCCTTTTTCAATAAGGAAGTAGTCTCCACGAGCTTCAGCTTGAGTATGCAAACTATTTCATCTTTTACCAAAATGTTTGCTTATCTGCTCATCTGTGGAGATATGTATTGGAGAACCACTTTCTCCTTTCTGGACTTCATTACGGATAATGTAATGCTTGATTCAAATATGCTTGGTCTGGAACACTGGTTTTCTCTGAAGGCCTCATGTAGCTCTGATCAATAGAGTTTGTCATTGTTGGAAAACTGGAACATATCCATGTGACACTTCTTCTGTCATAATGAGATCTGATCTACTGAGTAATCATCTTGATACAATATCTTTGTTATGGAAAATCTTCACCACGCTTCTACTGTGCACTGGAGGTTCTCCACCAAATTGTCTTCTTCTATCTGCATGGAAGGGTCTCTTTCTGGTATATGCCTCAAAGTCTCGAGGTTGCTCTTCATACGCTCTTTATTCAATTTCTCTGGAGAACATTCTTTGCATTCATCTGATGTAGAACTCCAACTCATGGATGTTGCGGATGATATAATGACTCATGCAGAGATATGTCTGGTGTACTGGAACAAGTAATCATCATAGTCTTCTCCCTCCATATGGGAGAACCTCTAGTTCTAGATCTCGCACTGCTTTCATTCATAAGTCTTTCATACACTGTTCTTCATCATGACTTTCAGTTCTTCTGCTGATTGCTTTTGGTGAGTTCATATCAGGCTGGTAATCTTGTGATTCTTGATACTATAACTGGTTGTTCTGGCTTCTCTTTCTTTCTTGGAATATTCATGTTCTTCTTGATGTGTTTCTTTAGTTCTCGGGTCCATGGAGTTTCTTAGAGATTCCATGCCCTAAAGATTCCATTTCTTTCTTTCATCATAGGATCACGGATGTGAATGGACAACCAGGGATACTTTAAGGCTTCTCTTCGAAGAAGACTTCTTCTGAGGTTGAACTGGACACGTTCTGTCTTTCATGGATGCTACCATGGATATATACTTCATCATCTTCAATGGATCATAGGATTAGCTCTCTCCTAATCCTTGCTTCATGTATGAGTGCTTATGATCGACTCCCTCCGTCTAATAGAGTCCATGCTTCAGTCTGCATCTTTATTGTCTTCTGCAATAGATATAATTGACTCTCTTTGTCTAACATAGTCCACGCTTTCGTCTCGTTGTCTTCTACAAAAACGTTACAAGTCTTTCTCTGACTTCTTTCTGTCTTTGCTTCTTCTAAGTCTCTTCATGATTGATTCGACATATTTCATCATTTCATGTGTATTATCTAATGATATCAATCCTTATCTTGTTGTTCTTCCATAGGTATAGTTCTTCTTGGAATACATTATCTTTCAAGGGATAGATATACGAGATATGTACAAAGACGATACAAACGAGATGTGTACAAGAAATAAGAAGAGTATTGTTTACCTTTAGAAGAAGAAGTCTCTTCCATCCTGCTTAGTCTTCTTTGTGGGTTCCTTTTCTTTGACAATTGATGCTTCATGTTTCTCTTTCCTTTTCTTTAGCTCAGGACAATGATTCTTGAAGTGACTATACTTTCGACAGTGGAAGCATTGTATTTCTGAGATGTCTTTCTCTTGATTTGGCTTCCTCTTTGAACCAAACTTTCTTTTATTCCTGAAATTCTTGAATCTTGCTGTGAAGGCTTGATCATCGTACTTCTTTTGGGGTTTCTCTTTTGCACTGTTCCTTGATTCTTCTTGAGCACAACAAGTCCAAAGTTCTTCAAATGTCGGATACTCTTTTCTTGTGTTCATGCTTGCGACAAATGTATCCCACGTCTTGGGAAGACCATTGAGTACTATGTTTACCAATTCCTTCTCTGAAATGATCTCTTCAATAGCTTGTAGTTGATCTCTTAACTGAGAGATTTTCACAAAGTATGATGTTATGTTGTCATCATCATTCATCTTCATGTGACAAAGCTCATTCTTCAGACTCATGACTTGTCCAATGTTTTTGACTGAGAAGAGGTTTGTTAAGGCATCGCACATCTTCTTCGACGAGTCAAGATAAGAGATGTAGGGTATCAAGTGGTCTTTTATGGAATCTACTATGATACTCATGGCATTGATGTCACTGTCTTTGAACTTCTCCATAGCTACAACGTTCTGCGGTTCCTTCTCTTTTCTTTCTTCAAACTCTGGATTCCGGATCTTTCCTTTCACGATATCCAACACTTTATTCTTGGCAAGGATGAGGTCAATTCTTGTCTTCCACGCTCTGAAGTTAGAGGCTCCATCGAACTTGTTCTCTGACTTCATAGAATAAGTCATGGCTGCTTTGACTGGGTCAAACCTTAGATTTGACCACAAACTCAAACTTGACGTCTTGGCTTGTTGAGAGTACCAGGAGATGCGCTAGGCTAGGGGGCATTGATCTGTTCGGAGATTAGGTCAATCTCTTCACTTAAGGTGCCTCAACGAGAGGATTAGGGTTTATGCAACTGCTCCTGTTAGTAACCCTAGCGACAGTGTCTTGGAAGCTGCTTCTGCTAGTAACCCTGGCGGTAGTTCCTCAATGAGCTTAGTATCCTTATGGCTATGTTTCCTTCCAGCGTTTAGACTGAATGAAGGAGGTGTGGGCCCATAACCTGTTAGAATATAATGGATGTGCTCGTTTTACCATTGACAATATCTCTATTGTCACTCAACCATAGGCCAAAGCCACCTTCAGAGCACCTTAACCTTGACAGAGAATCACCCCGAAAGCAAACCCTAGGCTAGATAGCCAAACAAAGGGTAGTGCACCTTTCCCCAAGGATAACGCACCAACAAGAGCTGATCAGATAGTCCAAACCCTAGCCAAGAGATAGTCCAAGCGTAACTGCTAGCTGCAACGACTGCTGTCCTCCAAACCTGTGTAGAAACTGGGCAACTGCAGTGCGCACAAGTGCTGCTCTGCAATTCTGAGACTGCCTGCCAGAATGAGAACTAGCCTCCTGTATTTATACTAATTATGGCTAACTACCTAGGCCGACTTCTCATTCTGGGTATCTGTCTGTTCAGTATATATTATTATTTTTGGCCAACTTCTTCTCTTGGAGGTTAATAACCTAATATAAATTATCTTCTTGAGCTGGCAAGTCTTCTAGGGTTATTAGCCAACTCATTAGGGTTTCTTCTTGCTTCGTGGAGTATTCTATCCTCGTCAGGTTTATAAGTGGAGGTAAATACCTCCCACAACGACCATAATATCAACAGAAGGAGAAGAATTTTGTACGCCTCACCAACCTGATGAGGATTTGAGGATCGGGGGTGTTACAATTGCACATTGAGGGAGTTGCAACACTGAAGGTGTTGAGTCATAATATTCATGTATTGTAGATATTATTAACCTTGTTAATGAGAATGGGTAGATCATTGCCATAATCTCTTTTGTGTCCATTGATTTTTGTGTATGTTTCTTTCCTACCTTATGCAATTTAGAATAATAATCTTCTTGTTGCATTTTGCTTCATAACATTATGGGTTGTAAAGCGTTTACGTTCAACTTGTGTGTAGTGTAGAGAATGGCCCTGTTGCACATCCATTGCACCATTTGTTATAAAAATGATGCAAGAATCTAGTGAATCTAAGAGTGGCTAAACTCATAATTAGTTGCGTGAAGTGGTATGCGACTATAGAAATGGTGTAGAGGTGGAAAAATGGTAATTAGCAAAGAATTGTAGGCACTAAGGTGGTCGATGGATGAACTTGATAATAGGCATAATGGTGAAGTTGTGGAAAGACCTTATGCCAAACCCAAAAGAAAATAAAGAGCAATGTGAACAAGAGAATGATCTAGCAATTTAGTTTGATTAAACTTTTGAAATATAGAGCAAATGCAAGAGTGGAAGTCCCTTGTTATGATGGCATATTGAAGGTATAAGCATTGGTAGATTGGATAGTTGAGATGGATCATTATTTTGAGCATGAGAAATTTGAGGATTCACTAACAGAAGCTTGAGAGGACATGTTACATTGTGGTGTAGTTTGCACAACATGAAGGCATGTACAAAGAGAAGGAAAATATTCTAACTTGGTGCAAAATGGTCTAAAATTTGTG